>CAHIKZ030005039.1:1592500-1872500 GCA_903632075.3 Acanthosepion pharaonis | reverse complement strand
CCAGGTAGCCTTCAGGGAATTTTAGACATCTGAAGAAGGCAGGAGGAGGGCACAACAGCCAAAATGTTGTGATAAAAACAACAAAGATCATTTGTCAAACTGTAATTAATTTCTATTCATATTGTAACAGGAGAGGGAGCTATGGTAGAAAAATTTATTCTCCCATTTGTATTTCCCCTATTATGGGCATTATTATATCTGTGATATAATAACACTGTAGTTCATGTACAGAACAGAATGACTGAAAGGAAAAGGAATGACAAACATGCTTTGTTCTCAGAGAGAATTTTATACCACTAAGACATGAACAAAAGTATATATATATATATACATATATAGAAGTATCCCAGGCAGAGAATAATATATCACACATATATACACAGCAAAACAGAGTGTAAGGAGAAAGAAAAAGGAAGGGTCTTACATATAATATGGAGATACTCCTGTGTCTGGAGAAACCATGTTTAGGACGCCAGATTCAAATGGGTCAGATTCATCTATGTCCCAGGCAAGGATATATTCCATGAATGGAAATGGAAAACAGTGAGTCTTGGGTTTTCCCAAATTGAGAAGTGCAAGCTAGAGTTTCATTCATTCCAAAATGGAAACCACACCATGGACTTGTAAGCTGCTGGGTAGGCAGATTTAGTCTCTGCCCCTTTCTAAAGAAAGCTCTTCTCTCTGTTTGGCTGCTGTGAAACAAACCAAAATTTAACGGACACTTTTGTCACTGTATGGAGTGATGTCACTAAGCGGCTGTCACATGACTCATGTGACTTATTTCCAGCAAAATTACCTTTTGTGTCCCTACAATATTAACCTTTGATATCACAGGTAAGATTTATTTTAAAACATGACTCAATATTCATTATATGCTTATACATAATTACACAGCAAATTCTGGCAGTGATGGGTGAAAGTGGAACAAATTTGAAGTTTTCAGGTTATATTGTTCACTGAATAAAATGCTACTCTTCTTCTCCTACTTCTATGTGCCATGTCCCTTCAGGACATGAGTGATTATGGCTCTCCACATTTTCCTATCTTTGGTTTTACTATCTCTCCTACTCTTTGTTCTGCCATCCAATTACACAAACTCGTTAGGTAGATTAGTGTTTATCAGTTCTTCTTGCCTTCAGTATGACATGTAAGTGTCAAATTTTCCGAGCCTTCTTTCCTAGTATTCTCAGCATCTTTCTGTAGAACCACATTTTTGTTGCCTCTTAATCTGTGAAGATGAAGAGACAAAAATGTACTTATATATATATATATATATATAGTTTTGTTCATGTCTTAGTGGTATAAAATTCTCTCTGAGAACAAAGCATGTTTGTCATTCCTTTTCCTTTCAGTCATTCTGTTCTGTACATGAACTACAGTGTTATTATATCACAGATATAATAATGCCCATAATAGGGGAAATACAAATGGGAGAATAAATTTTTCTACCATAGCTCCCTCTCCTGTTACAATATGAATAGAAATTAATTACAGTTTGACAAATGATCTTTGTTGTTTTTATCACAACATTTTGGCTGTTGTGCCCTCCTCCTGCCTTCTTCAGATGTCTAAAATTCCCTGAAGGCTACCTGACTGGTAAACTGTAACCTGAAGGTTAATTAGATTGATAGACACCCATATAAGGCCAGAGGAGACAATAGCGAGAATGCTGTAATAAACTCGACAAAAGATGAGGATATTAGTCTAATTGTAAATTATTCTCTGCCTGGGATACTTCTATATATGTGTATATATATATATATATATATATATATATATATATATATATATATATATATATATATAGTTTTGTTCATGTCTTAGTGGATGAACTACAGTGTTATTATATATTGTGTCCAATATTACAATTTAGCATTTTTTTCTTTTATTCCTAATGAAACTTTCTGGCTTCTGAATACTTTATTTAGCTTTTGAAAGGCATTATTTTCCATTTCAATCTGCATTTGGACTTTGGTATCTCACTTCCAATCATCCCAAATAATTTTGCCTGGTTTTGACGTCTTCAATGTGTAGCTAGCATCTCGGGTTGTTTCACTTGCTATCAATCCTTCTTACAATTGATGGTTAGTTCTTTCTTTTTACTTTTCCCTACCATCCTGCAACCTTCTCCTCCTGCTCTGTTAACTATATATTTCAAACAATAGTAGGAAACATTGATAATTAAACACCGACTTATTCAAATTTTGCTATTAAATCTATATATCATGTATTGGTTAGAAATGAAAAAATAGGGCTATTATAATCCACCAGTTGTGTTAAACATAGAAAATTAACTATCTGGATAGTGCAGTGACAGATGAAGAGATGAATCCTTACCTTTCTCAAGAGTATTTGTACATAGGTGAATGTAACAAACTCAGCTTGAATTTGAACCCATCTCACTGATTTCTTATTTGCAGCCATTATTCATTGCACCACCTGCACATTGAAAGCATCCAAAATAGTAGAATTAAAACACTACATAATATGCACATGTGGAATATTGTATTATTTTTGGTTTAATGGCATGGATTTTTTAACAGAGGACAGAAAATGTGACACTGGAATCAGAGGATGCATTAGAATAGTGAAAGATGTCTCCCAGAAACTAAGCAAAGTATTGAGAAATAGGAAGATGTCTCTAGAAACCAAAAAAAAGAGAGTTGAATTGCTATATAATATATAATCTCTAATATTTCAGCTGATGAAGGCATGGTGGAGTAGTGGGTAGCGGCTTGGACTGAGGGCTTGGAAAGCCAAGTTCAAATACCAGTTGAATCCATTATATTCATTTACATGCTAATGCTTTTTGGAAAGGCATGAATCCTCTTCTCCCTCCAGTTATGTTTAATTAACAGGACAGACTGGTTTCTATAGCCCTGGATGTCAACTGGTCGCGGAGAAGGACAACTCTGAATTCAAAACCTGCAGAGGGATGTTTGGGGACCTTGTGGCACATAGTGCACCAGGTCTCTGTATTCAGCCCTTCAAAAAATGTGATTGGTTCTGCACAAAGCCTTCACCACTATAAACAAATCATATGTGCTGGTGTCTGGCTGTCAGTTCCTAGGAACTGATTTGCTGACACTCATACGTCGAATACAACGGGAGAGTCCACCAATATTGCAGCAAATGCTGGACAATCTCTTCACTGTTGAAAGCACAGAATAACAAGAACTGAACATGTGGGCAATGGGGAAGACTTAAGGATAATAGGAATAACAAGGAAACTTATACATACAATCAGAATGAGACAGTTGAAATTTCTGGAACTCAAGAATTTAACACACATAGGACATAGTGAAGACAAGAGAAGCAGGGAGAAATGACGAGTAATCTGTCAGAAGAACAAAGAGGCATAGTAAAAGGTTAAAAGTTACTTGAAATGACAAAAGAAAGGAAGTTGTGGAGAATCATGATAATCTACTTAAATTTGTGTGAATGAATGGCAGAACATGAACAAAAAGATGTTAAGTGGTCAAAAGTTATTTAAAGCAACAAAAGACGAGAAGTTGTGGAGAGACACGATTACTCTTGACTTGAAGAGAGATGGCACATAAAAGTAGTAGTAGTAAGTAGTAGAAGTATTAAATGTAATAATATGACATTGTTATTGCCAGGTTTTGACCAGCCATTGTTATTTCTGTTATAAACAGAGTATGGATTGAAAAAAAATAAAAATCAGCTGTGAACCAACATCTATTTTTGGAGCTATTCTTTCCATGATGAATTCAAAAGGTCAAGTTTTGAGGAGCATGGAACCACTTCTTAATTGCTGTTGTTCCCAAGTCCATCCTGACCTGGGGTGGTAGCCCCTGTTAGGGTCCCACCTAAGGGCAAATAGTGAACTCCCTACCTTCCAAAAAAAATACTGTGAAAGTGTGTTTTTGTGTTAAAAATACCAGCAGTGCATTTTTGTATGAGGAAATTACCAGCAATACATATTTAGTATCTGTCTATATTTCTGAGATGAGGTATTATGTACATTTAACTTCAAAAATGTATTGCCAATAATTTCACTATAAATATGTATTCTATTTACATTATTCGGACTATTGTCCTCATCTTTGTCGCCATATTTATTACAATGTTTCGGCCGTTGTACGCTCTGGTCTTCTTCAGGTGGTTGGAATATCAAAATGAACCCTTTATTTCGCTCACTGGGGTAGACTGTTCTAATTCCACATGCCATGTCTAATGAATGTCAGTTATCAGTTATCTCCTGCTTAACTCCCTCTCCAAGTTCTCCACCACCTTAACCAGGTATTGAACTCACACTCTTTGGGTCCTGTCACTGGATCTAACTAACGCCTTTATCTTCTGTGCCATGGGTCCTTGAGGATAACCACCTGAAGAAGGCCAGAGCGTACAATGGCCGACAAAGATGAGAACAATAGTCCAAATACTGTAAATAGAATACATATTTATAGTGAAATTATTGGCAATACATTTTTGAAGTTAAATGACCAACAAGACATTTTATAGTAGAATTACCAACAATACCTTTTATAGCAAAATGTCCAATGATAGATTTTATCTGTAGTTGAAAGCATACAATTGTGTTCAAAATATATTTAGTTGAAGCCATAAACTTGTATTCAAAACATTTAGATTTTGGTTTTGGCATTAAATAATCCATAGTTTGATATGCTGCTAAACAAAGTCAACCAAACAACTAACATGAAAGAATTTTTTCATTAAATTAATCCATATAATATCCTACAATTTCTTAAAGAAATCACTCACCTCTAGTAATTATGCCTACACAAACATGTATATGCACACAAGCTGAGTATCATCTACTATGTATTGTGAAAACAGAATAATATCTATTATATTTTTATTATTTCAAAGCTCCCAAGAAAATGAAATTTCGGCATTAAATGACCCATAAGGAGTTGATATACCGTTAAATCGATCAAAAGGTCAAGAATTAATTCAGCAACAAAAGACAGGAAGTTGTGGAGTGTTCTGATCACCTGCATTCTGAAAGGACATGGCACATGAAAGAACTCAGATAAGACATATAGAGTTGTAAACTCTAATAAAATGCAAGGGAAATTTTTTTAAGAATTGATAAAAGACAATTATATAAATTGCTAATGATTTTACAGCACTACTTAAATTGACTGATTTGCTTGTTAAAAATATGTGTGTGCATGTTTTCTTTAATCATTTCACCCCAAGCAAGGCAATAGCTACAAGGGGTTACCAAGAGTGAAAAAATTTAAGAAAATCATTATCTAGGAGAGAGGAAAATAAATGAACAGGAATTAAGGAGATAAAAGATGTTGATTGACATTGTGTTTACATTTTTTAAGATCAAAGTTGACAGGAAAGCAAGATGAAAGAGAGAGAAGAAACTATAAGCATAGAACTTGTGGTTAAATTTAGCAATTTCAACTATAAAATGATAGGACCTAACTGCCAATCTAGTACTGTGCTTAAATTCATAAAGTTGAGGTATGAAAGAGAAAAGCCCATCAGAACAGTTGTCATGAAAATATTTATAGAAAAGGCACTGAGAAACTACATATATATAAAATAAGTTCTGGCAAGAAAAATTGTCCAGCACAACACGGGGAACCAAATTTCCCAGCAGTAGACCTAGCAATTGATTCAATGTCATCTTCCCACTTTATGGCAGCTGAAAATGTTAATCCGAGAAGTTGCAATGCATCACTCTTCTGGAGGTTAGCATTTGCCATGCTAATGGAAGGTAAAAATGGTTATCTCAGAAGATTAAAAGAGAGCTTTCCTATGTTTCTTACTACATAGGACCCCCCCCCACCACCACCACCAAAAAAAAATATTTCATTCTCCTCTATCAAATTACAAGGTTAGAGTCTAACTAAAACTTCTTTAATTCAGCTGAGCTCAAACAACATTAACTTAGTTTCTTCTTTGTTGTTGTGGTATGAAAAATTAGATTCACCAGTCATGCCATTTTTAATTACTTTCATACTTTGTAAATCATAGTACTCACAACCAGGGCCAGTGCAAGGGTCTCATGCCACCCGCAAGTCTATGATACAAGGCCCTCCACTCTATTAAATCTAAATTTTCATAAGGTAGTATTCCTACAGATACAAATGTTACTTTGAGATTTTTCTTGTTAAAATGTTGAAGAATTTTAACACATTCAACATTATAGATAAAAAAATAGTGAATTTTATATAGTGTTTTTTGAGACTTAGCCTGGGAAAAACAAATTCACAGACTTGGACAAAAAAAAAAAAAAAAGAAGATGCCAGAATGATGTCAAAATCTGAGAAATTTTTTCATCTTTTAATAGTCAGTAGTACTTAGTTTAATTTGTAATATACATTAAATGTATGCAGAAAAAAAGCAAATATTGATAAGATAGTGAGAGTTACAAATCACTGCCTGGGGCCCCCAATCAGGCTTGGGCAACCCCCAGTCAAGAGTAGTATGTGATGTCTCTGGTTGCAACTCCTACTTGCAACTGCAGCATTCAGCTAACTAGATTGATTGATTTATTTTTTACAGGTTATTTAAAGCCAGAAAATATTTTTAGATTGTGAGAATTGTTTTGGCAATAATATTGATTTACTGATACTATTTAACTCATAGTTGTGGAGAGAGAAAAGGTAAATTCATATCTTTCCCAATTGCGTGAAAGTGAATATAATGAAGTTGGCTCGAATTGGAACTCAGCTTTTCAATTCCAAGCCATTATCATTACACTCCCTGCACATCCAAGTTTACAGAACCTGATATTCTCAAGCGGTCACCCATTTAAAAGTTAAAGGGGTAAAATGCTAACCCAGAAAGACTCAAAATGACAATTATGAATACATTTTTTCAAAAGCACATAAAAAAAATCTGAATTCATAACTGCTGACAAAGCCAATAAAATTAAAGATGTAACTATCACAAAGTTTATTATAAAAACTATCTCACTTGTTGGCTATTGTCACATGTGGGAGGTTCCTTATTTTGCTTCATTCAGCAGCAGTAGCTGCAAAAATAATCAGCAGGGTATAACAAGAAGTTCCAGAGGTCATAAAAGCCTTGACCAAGCACTTATTTGGACACTTTTTTATCTTCCGTTTCAGTAACCTCTACTTCACTGCTAGCTCTCTTTTTAATTTTCCATTTCAGTGGCCTCTACATTCAAGGCCTGCTCTTTCTCATTTTTTCACTTTCAGTCTACCTTCAAGCCCAGCTCAAAAGGGCTATATACAACTCACACCGCAGAAGACAAGACCTGTCTTGGCAGCTTGACATCAGATTTCTCATTCCTCCTGCAGGAATCGGCAGAGAAATCTCCCTTCAAGACACCTACCAAAGAAAAACTACATACAACTCTTGCTGCAAAAGATGAGGCCTTTTCAGGCAGTTTCACATTCAGATTTCTTGTTTCTCCCATGGGGACTAGCAGAAAAATTTCTTTCAACAAAAACAACTGCTATACTCAAGAACTTTGTTAACTGGGAAACCCCACTTTTTTCCTTTCAAAATACTATTATTTTGCACTCTCTTTTTAAACCAGAATAAAAGCTGTTAAACAGTTATTTTCAAGCTTCGGGTTTTTTTCATTCCACTCACACTGCTGAGCACAAACACACATGCAACTAGGAAAAATCCTAACATTATATAGGAAACGATCATAGAATGGTTGCTTGCTGAGTCAAATTTCACTTTAAAATTTGGATAAATAAAATGATTTTCAAAAAGAAAACCTGTCTCCAAAAGATCAGAGAATGTCACTGAATTTCAGGTAGAAACCAAGAACAGATTTCAAGCTTTGTAGAATAAAGAAGATAACAGAAAATATGAATTGGGAGGCACAGTTGAATAATGGTTTCCAGCTTGGATTGAGGAATAGGAGAGCTGTGTTCAAATTCCAGTTGAGCTCATTACATTCACTTATGTGCTAATACCCTTTGGAAAGGTATAAATCCAACTCTCCCCCCGACAGCTATGGGTAAGTAGTAGGATAGACTGAGTTCTATATTCTTGGGTGGCAACTGGTCTAGGAGAAGAAAAACTCTGAATTCAAAACTGCATGTAGCCCTGGTGAGAGCTAAGGAAAGGGTCGTTCACATTGATTCAATGATTCCGACTAGGGTCAACTCTTTCTTTTAAAATTTTTATTATGAATAGCAAATTAGCGACTACAATTAAGGAAGCTACTGGGATAATTGGGAAAAACAAATGGTGGAAAGGGAAATAACTCAAATTATGCATTAAAACTGATGAAAAAGACAAGAAATATGATTGGAAATATTGAGATAAAATTAAATGGCAGAAAAAGATAGACGCTTCTGTCTAAGCCTTTTTTTCTAATTAATGTAAATTACCTTTATAGTAAGGGATTTTTTTCCATGTCAACAATATAGTTAAATTCCCAGATCAATTATTTCTTTATAAATTGGTAAGTGATAACTAATATAATTGTATTAGTTTTTAGAATGTAAAATTATTCTTGTAAATAATCTAATAAATAAATAGTGTTTAATGTTTTCTTGTAAATTCTCAATAACAAAAAAATGTATAAATTTCATCATATATTTAGGTTTCATTACAATTCTAATCATTGTTATTTTAAAACAATAAATATTTTTGAGGAGTGAAGGTAGTTAAAATAATAAATTACTCTCATGACCTCCTGGTTCATTTTCTAGAAGATACTTTCAAGGCTTGCTGTAAATAGTTCAGGTGAAAATCCTATCCTCTTGTCTCATTGAAGTTAAGAAATGTCAGGCTTGTTCAGTATCTAGATGGGTGCTCGCTTGGGAATACCAGATGCTTCAAGCTTTGATGTGTAGGTGATGTAATGAATAACAGTTTGGAATCGGAAATCTGAGGACCGAGTTCCAGTTCAGGTTGAGTCCATTATATTTGCTTATACACAAATACACTTGGAAAAATGTATGAATCCACATCTTCTCCTCCCAGCTATGGGTTAATTAGTAGAATGTGTATCAGTAAATAGTCATTATCTCCCAAAATTCATTTTCTGGCTCTGAACCTTTAGCATTCAACCTGCCCAAACCCACAGTGTAAATATCAGATCTCAGTCTTCAACTCATCATAGCACACTTCATATATACTCTGTGATAATATATAGTGGCATCATCAAAAATAACACAGGAAATCATGCAAATAGTGAGACTTTGACTACAAACTGAGACTTTGAGGCCAAATATTTACAAGGCGGGTTTGAACATGTTGAATGCTAAAGGGTTAATAACCTGCAAGAGGTTGATAAACCATAAAAAAACTAATCAATTACCCCTTAATTATAATTACCAATTTGCTGTTATTTTCAATAAACTTTTATGTAGTCTTTTATACTTTTTTTTGTAATGAGTTTAAATATGTAAATTGTTAGAAATTTAAATTTTTATTATGGCATTATTCCAAAATGTAACACATCACCTGACAGCTATTAATGTCAACAACTGAACACAAATAGTTATTAATTAGAAAAATTAGTAATTAATGTATAATATTATCCATAACTACATGTACAAGAATGTTGTTTTTGATAAAAGTTAAAAAAATAACCATGATTTCATAAAAAAAATGCATATATTGTCGAAAATTCCTATTTCCACAATATAGATATTTCTGCAATGTTATAATGCTTATTACCTAAACAATAATAATACCGAATAATTTTTTTAAACATTAAAGTATATTTAATCAGATCTCTCTAATAGTTGTTGCGATCTGTTAGTTAACATCAGCAATATCCATAAACATATTTTGCTCTTGATGTTAATACTATAAATAAAAAAAATCATTGCCACAAAGAAAAACATTAAAACACAATTCCTCACAAATGTAGGTTAGAAATTAAAAAAATTGTAAACTGTAAAACAAGAAACAAAAAAACACAGAATACATAAAAACAGTTTAATTACAAACCTTTGGCAGTTTTTTCCCCCACCATTCATCATTCTCTTCTTGATTTCTTGGGCTCAGTGGAATGTACCAGAAACAAATGTTTGCGCATTCAAACTAAAATGAAAGAAAAATCAAATAAATTACTTTATATGAAAATGTATAGTCTTTTATAAAGATCACAATAGATAATAAATATGCAAATATCATTTTTATTGAAACAACAGAAAACTTACCAATGATGTTTTTAGCATTAATCTTGCTGAAAAGCTTTTGATACAGGTTCTAGTAAAATTTCAAAGTCTATGTCAGAAGTTAGAAAAGAATAAAGAAATTAAAATAATAGTTCTTTGAATCTAAAACTCCAGAGCTTATGGTTATATCATGTTGAAACACCTGTAATTGCTGGAGTAACTGTTTGTAGAATTTTTATTTTTGAAGCATTCATGTTTGCATAGTACTCTTTGGTCACTATTTACAATATTAGGACTATTGTCCTCATCTTTGTCGCCATATTTATTACAATAATTATTTATATAGACAGATACTCTTTGGTCATTTTTCACAACTTGTCCCTATATTTATGATTTCTATATTTTGATGCATTGTTGTGTATCAATGGGTTTTGTGAACCAAGCATGTTTCAGGCTTTTCTGTTATTCTTCCATTTCTATATAGTGTTTTTACTCTTTGCAAGTTCATGTTTATGTTACTGTTTTTAAAGATTGCAACATCTATCGGAGAGATGAAATTTAAATTTTTATTATTGCATTATTCCAAAATTTTAACACATCAGTAGATAGCTATTAATGTCAACAACTGAACACAAATAGTTATTAATTAAAAAAAATTAGTAATTAATGTATAATATTATCCATAACTATATGTACAAGAATGTCATTTTTGATAAAAGTTAAAAAATAACTGTAATTGCCTAAAAAAGGCATATATTGTTGAAAATTCCTATTTCCACAATATAGATATTTGTGCTATGTTATGATGCTTATTACCTAAACAATAATAATACTGAATATTTTTTTAAACATTAAAGTATATTTAATCACATCTCCCTAATAGCTGTCACGATCTCTTAGTTTCTCTTTTTTTAATCCTTATTTTCCAAGTTAGTTTTTTCAATTTCATTTTTGCCTTGAAAAAGTCAGAAGATTTTTTTCCAATTGTCATTTTATACCAATCTGTCTTGTCCACAGAATTGATCTGGGAACTTAACTATAAAGAAATAAATATGAAAACAATTTTTTATTCGTAAATTTATAAACATTTACTAAATTATTAAAATATGGGAACCAACTATAAGGAAATCCTTATTATTTACCATTTTATAAAGTTTGAATCGATTAGCAATTAGTCAATGATTTGCCAACCATTTCAATAAACAATATAATGAATAAACAATCTAATAAATAAATTGTGTTTACTATTTCTGTTATCAGTTCTCAAGAACAAAGAAAATGTATAAATTCACTTTTATACGTTTAGGTTTTATTCCAATTCTAATCATTGCTATTTAAAACAATAAACATTGCCAAAAGTTCAGTACATGGCATTCTCAGTATCCTTCTGTAGAATGATATTTCTTTTGCATCATCTCTTCTTCACTTGTGTGGAGATTGCTCAAAATTCACTGGAGGACTGATATTATATAAAGTACTCATTTCTTTGTTTCTAATCAAATTTTCTTACTTCTATCGGAGTTAACTCCTCCTTTAGTTTGTTAACCCTTTCACCAGGGGTCTCTCTTCCCTGGCTATAAACAGTCACTGACCCTTCGCCTTTTTCTCTTTTTCCCTCAGGCCTTTGTGCTGACACCTGGAGGTAAATCTCTCTCTTTCCTCAGGCTTTCAGCCTTATTACCTCGAAGATGTAAATGCTCACCAGAGATAGCGTTTTCCAAAATGCTGGGAACACACTAAGCACAATACACACACACACATATATAATATTCACACACACACTTTGTCCTTTGTAACTGTTTCCATGTAACTTGTTATTAATATATATATTTGTATACATATATTATCAGTCTTGTGTTTTGTTTGTTTTTCTTTGCATTCTTTGGACTTAATTAAAAGTCCAACTTTCTCATGCAGTTGAACCAGCTAGCAGGAAAATCTGAACCCACATGTGTTTTTCTAGTTCTACTCAACAACAATGTGCCTTTCGATTTCACTTTTACATTTTCTGGACTGTTAAAACACGTTTTAGATATTGAAATTTTGTACTTGCTTGATTTTTGTGTCTCTACTTTGTAGTTTGCATCTTAGCAGTTTGTGGGAAAAATGAAATAAAACCATAAAATAATAAGAAAAAAAATTAATTTTCCCATGTTACAAGTTGTAAAGAAACTGGAAAGGGTTTCTGGTCACCTGTGATTTTATGACCCCATTTCGAGAAAAGACAGATTTTTTCTTGTTCTCCTCTTGGCTTCGAGATGTGAACCATGCAGTAATAGTGTTCTCACTGGGGAATTTCAGTCTCCCCAGTCCACTGATGAGTAAATGTTTTCTACTTACCAACTACATCGTCAGACATGTTTTCAGCAGCCCTAATCATGAAGTAGAGGTTTGGTCTTTCCAACTCAGTGTGAAGTTGACTTGAACTTGACCAGTCTTACTCATTTGTATCCTTACTTCCCATAAATTATTTCAGAATCAAAAAGAAAAATAGACATATTTGGTCTTCCCAACTCAACGTGAAGTTGACTTGAACTTGACCAGTCTTACTCATTTGTATCCTTACTTCCCATAAATTATTTCAGAATCAAAAAGAAAAATAGACATCCTTGGTCTTCCCAACTCAGTGTGAAGTTGACTTGAACTTGACCAGTCTTACTCATTTGTATCCTTACTTCCCATAAATTATTTCAGAATCAAAAAGAAAAATAGACATATTTGGTCTTCCCAACTCAACGTGAAGTTGACTTGAACTTGACCAGTCTTACTCATTTGTATCCTTACTTCCCATAAATTATTTCAGAATCAAAAAGAAATAGACATACTTGGTCTTCCCAACTCAACGTGAAGACATCTTACTTTTGGTCCTTACTTCCCATAAATTATTTCAGAATCAAAAGAAAAATAGACATATTTGGTCAACTCAACGTGAAGTTGACTTGAACTTGACCAGTCTTACTCATTTGTATCCTTACTTCCCATAAATTATTTCAGAATCAAAAAGAAAAATAGACATATTTGGTCTTCCCAACTCAACGTGAAGTTGACTTGAACTTGACCAGTCTTACTCATTTGTATCCTTACTTCCCATAAATTATTTCAGAATCAAAAGAAAAAATAGACATATTTGGTCTTCCCAACTCAACGTGAAGTTGACTTGATCTTGACCAGTCTTACTCATTTGTATCCTTACTTCCCATAAATTATTTCAGAATCAAAAGAGAATAGACATACTTGGTCTTCCCAACTCAATGTGAAGTTGACTTGAACTTGACCAGTCTTACTCATTTGTATCCTTACTTCCCATAAATTATTTCAGAATCAAAAAGAAAAATAGACATATTTGGTCTTCCCAACTCAACGTGAAGTTGACTTGAACTTGACCAGTCTTACTCATTTGTATCCTTACTTCCCATAAATTATTTCAGAATCAAAAAGAAAAATAGACATATTTGGTCTTCCCAACTCAACGTGAAGTTGACTTGATCTTGACCCGTCTTACTCATTTGTATCCTTACTTCCCATAAATTATTTCAGAATCAAAAAGAGAAATAGACATACTTGGTCTTCCCAACTCAACGTGAAGTTGACTTGAACTTGACCAGTCTTACTCATTTGTATCCTTACTTCCCATAAATTATTTCAGAATCAAAAAGAAAAATAGACATACTTGGTCTTCCCAAATCAGTGTGAGGCTGACTTGATTTTGACCATGTTTACCCATTTGTATCCTGCTGAATTGATGTTTGCAAGAAAGATAAGATCAAGATTGTTGCCTTGTCCAAAGAAGAAAATGGATAACGAAGAGAATTTCTGTGCAAAAAAGTATACAATATAGTTTAAATAGTTCTTTGTGTTGTACTTTATTAAACAATATTTTACTAATATCTAAATTATTGAATAAATTACAAAATAACCTAAAGTCTAAATACAGATTTAAAAATGAATAGAAATAAAACAAATGTACGGCTAAATTATAACATTCCAAAAAGATCTTAAAAATAGAAGTTGTAGAATTGGAAGTGGTCCAAAAATACATATACTGAAGCCTGTTGATAACATTAACATTATAGCACAGTAACAGTAGTCATAGAAAGATCTGAAAAAGCCTCTATTCTACAGTGGACTTGCAATGGCTGCTGCTGATGATTGTGTGGTATGTGTGTGTGTGTGTGTATATATGTAGGTGGGCTAACTATGAAGGAGTGATGTTTGAGCTGTGAAATCTTGCATGCATTAATTTCAACTCTTTCAACTTTTGCATTCTTCTTCTGCATTGTATCTTTCCAGGTAAACTGACATCTGACTTCAGAGAATACTTCAAAAGTAACTAGTAGCTATTTCTCTTGGAAATTGACAAAATTTGGCATTGTGGTATTACCTGCAGAAAAAGGGTTTAGCCCCCAGGGACATTCATGTTGACATGGTTTCTACATTAGGGGATGACAATCCAGCTTTATCAACAGTGTAAAATTTGGCAGCTGAATTTAGGAGAAGGGAGAGTTTTGAAAATCACCCAAGGTTTGAACATCTACAACTGCCATTGCTCAGGAAAACATTGATTGTGTTCATCATATGGTAATGGATGACAGGTGAATGACTATAAATCAAATAGCCAATGTTAAAGACAATTATCTTCAGGGACCTAACTGCTAAGAAGGACTTTATTACTGAGAAGACTATTTCAGCGATTACATAGCTAGAGAGCTAGAGCAGCAATGCTTTCATTTAAAGATTACAGAAACTAGAGTGAGTGTGTGGAAAAAGTTTTTATCCTTTTCTTTCAATCAAATCACAGTTTCAATTGGTTTTCTATTCTTCCATGATCCTTTAAAAATATTGTCTTTTGAAAAAGTCTATTTTCTTTTTCATTTTAAATCAACAGTAGAAGGATAAACTGTTAGGATTTTTTTAATCTATTGTCATATCTTGTCAGCACTCCTACATTTTTAAAAAACAACTGGAAGAAGAAGCTTAACCTTTCAGGACCAGTAATTGTTGTAAAACTGATTCAGGATATAAAAAGGCCTCAAAACTTGAAAAGAACAGTATTCCACAGCATTCCAAGTGTGTACCTTACTCTTTTTGAGTAGATACACATCTACTTATCATCTCTCAGTTGCGTCTCTGTCCTTGGACAGAGTGAGATCAGGGGCTTCTCTGTCAAAGGACAGAGGGGCAACTGAGGAAATAATACTGAAAAGGTGCCCAGTCCTGGGAAACAGCTGCCCGAGGCCAGGCCCTCCCATTGCACCAGAGGGAGGGATTGGTGCTTGCACTGAGGCCAGCGCAACTGATGGTTGCGGGGGCTGAGGGGAATTTTTGTTCCTGTCCCGGGTGTACACGCTCGGGTTGCCACCTAAAAATAGACCTTGTGTCACATCTCGTCCTAGTGAGGGGGATAGAGTAAATACCATATTCCACAGCCAAGAGTGTAGTATCTGTTCCAAAAGCATCATGGAGTTTTTAGGTTCCTTGTGAATTTGTGGTATATGGAGTATTGAATGATGAGGGATGAGTTTTTATGGTGAATGAGAAAATTATAATGAATGAATGGGTTGTGAATCTGATTAGCTAGGTCTAGGATAGATAGTGTCAACCAGCCTTAGCCCACTTCCCCTTTGGCCTTGTGCTGCAATTGTTTCAATTGAAGCAATAAATAAAAGTATCTGTTCTAGCAGCAAATAGCTGGCCCATAGCTCCAGCCATCAGCAGCAGCAGTTCCAGCCGGCCCTCATCATCATCAACCTCAGCTCCAGCTTGTTTTGGCTGCTGCTGCAGCCAGCCATATCCAACAGACCTCCAGCTCCAGCCAGCCAGCCATCTTTACCTCACTGTCCTTTTCAAGACAACACTTTTCAACCACTACAAAACTGCCCTTTTCAGGACAACACTTTTCTTTTCAATGACTACAAAATTGTCCTTCTTAGGACAATACTCCTTTCAATCTCCATATGAACATGCAGAGATATTTTTGTCTAGGGCACTGTAACCTTCTTTTTGTCAATGTATTTTCTCTAATGAAAATAAATTTGGCAATATATATATTTTTTTACTCAAGTCTTCAGTTTGTTATCATTTTCCATCATTTAATATCTGTTTGTGAGCCAATATAACATCCACAACACTATGTCACCAAATTCAAAACCAGCATTAGTTTATGAATTTGGTGAAATCGTAACAGACAAGATATCCCTAGACATGTGTAGTTGAACAGGCTGCTTCCATAGAATAAAGGGTTCAATTCAGAATTCCGTGTAGGTTACTCAAATTGATATCACCTTATGAAGCCAGAGGGCACAACACAAACATTGTGATAACAAAAAAAAAAAAAAAAAATGATGACAATAGTCCAGATATAAATAGTATAAAATTTATACTATTTATATTTATTTATACTATAAGTAAATAATGATAACTCATCATCTTCAGAAATTCAGACAGAAAATAATCCATCCTTATGTGAATAATAAAATATCAGCTGATTCAGGTTCAAGTTTTAGAACAGCTTGAGATTAAAAAGAGATTTAATGTAACAATTTGCAGTTGATTTTATTGAAAAAGATATTACTGTCACAACTAAGGAATGAAATGTTGCATGTTCAAATTACTGAGACAAATGAAAGCTTTTTTTGTTTTATGAATAGGTTTTTTTTGTTTGTTTTTTTTTTTTTACTACAAACAGACATTACTGATATAAATTTATTTACAAAGTGACCAGCTTAAATAGAGGAACTGAATGTGTATTATTCTTTTTTTTTTAGCCATTTTTGACAGTACAGACACTAACAGTAGAGCTTCCGATGAGGATCCACATTTTAACAATGACCTGTGAGTTTTTTGTAAACTTTATTCAAACAGAATGAAATGTCCATCTTTTAAAATACTTTTTTTAAGATGGTCAAAGAAAATCATTGAATGTTGTAGGATGTCTCATTGTATTAATTATAAGCTGTTCTTTCAGATTAATATCATTGAGTAATAAATTCAATCCTTGTATTGTGCTAATCCCACTTTACTGTGGGACTGACAACGAATAAGATTATAAGAAGAATATTTTTCAATACAATTAAGATATTTATTTACATGATATACAACAGTTAAAACATAAGCACTATGTCCTTTCCTATATATAAAGACTATATTAGGTGGACATACCCATCTGGTGAGTGAACTAGGGTGTTGGGAAATTTGTCCTGGCTTTCCCACATCAAAGGTTAAAAAATTGCGACAAAATGCGAGTAAAAACAGCAAGATTAGAGCAGACAAACTCTCTTTTATGTGCGGATGAATGAAGAAAAACTCCTGCTTTGTGTGTAACAATAAAAGAAGAAAGTGTTAATTTACATATACAGAAAAAAAGGGTAAAGGAATAAAAACAATTAGGAGTGAAAGAAAGGGAAAAGAAAAATCCTTTAAGGAAAGGGAAAATAACAGAAGAACTTTCATAACAGAAGAAAGGCTTGCTCAAAATATTTATCTAGGTGCCTAAAAGTTCTCTAAGCAAGTAGAATTTTGTTAAGGTTTAGAAACACTCACAGTTCTTGTAGAGTAGGAAAATGATGGTAGATATAGGAATTCTGCAGTTGAGTGAGTTTGTAGGTCAGCGAGAAAGTCTTGTAGGTGAAAGGAAGGCAGCTTTCAACTGGTCTTGAATTGTGGGCCTACGTTCGTTCTCGACAGCCCTTTAGTACGTAGTTCTTCTTTGGATGAAAGTGGTTCAGAAGTTGACTGGTGCTCCCTATTGGTAGGCTGAATTCTCACTGCCAAATAAGCAAAGATTCTCTAAATTTATGAAAATTTGGAAGGCTTAGATAGATCAGGGACTTTTCTCTCCAAAATAGTTATACAAATTTCCAGGTTCCTGCATTGGTCAGAAAATATATTCTTATTTTTGATAAGAAACAATGCTTTGGGAGCCAGTTTTGAAAGTTATGAAAAGAGTTAGAGTGAACAAACTGTGAGGTTTCCTTCCAGACTTTATGGCACTAGGGAAAGAATAATGGTGGTGGAATTCCTTTTTATATTTTCCAGCTATCTTGTTAGAAAATATATTCTTATCTCTGATAAGAATCAAGGCTTTGGGAGCCGGTTTTGAAAGTAATAAAAAAGGTTGGAGTGAGGATTAGAAAAATAGGCTAGAAATTGAACTTGCATTTGTGGTTCTCAAATTCCAATAAGGGCTAGGTAGCTTTTGCCTTTAAAACCCTCAGTAACTGGTACAACTGGCGGCGGAGAGGATTTCTATGTTACTATGGAGCATGTCCGGTCCATTCTCTGTTGGTGGTGAGCTTTTCTGAATCCACGTGGTTTTTATTAACCAAAGAGAGACCGCCTAACATCATGTGACCAATCTCTCTATATAGGAGCAGACGAATTTTACAAACCCAACTCTTGCTGGGTGCCTCATGCTTGTGGCTTGTACTAAGAACTCTACCAAATTTTTTAAAGTTATAAGAGTTAACTCCCTTGGATTAGTCAGTTTCAAAATTTCATACATACGCTGATTTATTCAGAACAATATATATATATATATATATATATATATATATATATATATGGCGGTACTCGCTTGAAAAAATTTTTGGTGTTTCGGCTTGTAGTAGAACAAACCAGTACCCAAGGAAAAATGAGGAATAAAAAAAGAAAGAACCAAGAACATGAAACTGAGGCGAAAACAATCGTCCAGAGTTCAAGCTCAGAGTCCAAAGAAAAGAAACTCCAAAACGAGTACGACACGAAGTAGAACAAACCTAAGATAAACCTAAAGAGCTAGGCAAACCTACCTAGGTTTCACCTAAACGGATCGTCAGGGTAATGCTGACTGATTTGTATTAAATTAAAATGAAAAATATAAGAAAAAGAAATAAGGCGGCAGAGTTGTACGTACAGTAGGCACTGAGAACAGATAATCATTTTTCAAGTTTTTTTTTTTATATTACTATAGATTTTATTTTTGTAATCCAGATAATGAGTAACTGTAAAAAGATGAAATTTTATAAAAGTTGATAGGGGAGGGGTCCATTTTGTTATGTAAATTCATTATTGACACTGCTTGCCGAAGCCAAAAAATATGCTCATACGATGTGATTTAAAATTTTTTAAAATTCATAAACTGGGGGCTTAATTGATATGAAAAAAAATCATTACAAATTTTTAAAAAAGAACGAAGAAAAAGAGTAATTTTCTAAAAGAAATCAGGTCGTAATGAGCATATTTTGTTTTGCTTTCCGTAGAGAGGGAACGTAGCAAATCGCAACCCACTTAATTAACTTTTATACAATTTAATAATGGGACAAACGATAATTTTTTTTATATATAGCAGAAGATCTATGACAAATTGGGGAGGGGGTTGTAGACTTAAAACTATATACCAAAAATTTAAAAAACAAAAATTAAATTTAAATCACAGCATATCTTCTCTTTCAAGTGCAATCACCGTAAAACATCACCTTTTCATGATGTCCAATTCTAAAAGGACAAAAAAAAAAAAACGCGTCAAACGAAATTTTTCCACTTTTTGTCATAGTTTTTCCTAAAAAATTGTTCTGATATTCTCAATCCATAATGCTTAATGCGTAATTTGAAAAAGAAAAAAAAGATCCTTTCTAGTCGCAGTGCCTACTGTAGAAAAATAAAATAATTTTGTATTTTTAAGAAGATTTTTTTGTCTACTTACAATTAATAATTACAATCAATCGAAACGCAATAAAGGAAATAATATTGTACATAATCTAATTTTAATTAGGTGGTTCAATTCAAGTCGAAATTCCTGCTCTTAAATAAAAAAAAAAAAAAGAGAAAGAAGTCCCGCAACCTAAGTTCCATCATGAAGTGGATAAAAACTCTTAGACAGTCAGCAGTAGCGCCTTTATGCTAAGGGAGACAACTCTAAATTCTCACAGAATTATCTCCCAAAAACAAAAATTAGCCCAGTCAGAATCGTAATGCTATCCTTTCAGGCAGTACCACTTCTACAAGAAAGGGATGTGGATAAATCACTGGCTCATGAGCCGTCCCAAAGGGAAAGTACTGGAGGAGCTTGCGAAGAATTCTGTTACTGGTACCATGTATGTATGGGATTCCTACTTTAAATTCGGCCAATGTGCCATCTGTTCAAAGTGGGCATGTAGATTGAAACAAAATAACAAAAACAAACAAAAAACTTATTCTTTAAACCATTTCACACCAAGCAAGGCAATAAAGACATTAAGATGCAAGGGGGTCACTGAGTGTGGAACATGAGAAAAAGAAAAACATTAAGTAGAGAGCAATAAATGAACAAAAGGTAGCGATTGACATTGCATTTAAATTTTTGAAGATCAAAGTTTGCTGGAAACCACCCTTAAGATTTTAACTTCAAACAACTGAAAATATTTACTCAATTCACAAATCGGCTACTATAAGTCAAAAAGTAAACAATACTTTTCTTTCCTCAATGATGCACTGTGAAACTTTCCACATATTTTCTTTCTGATAAATGATTGATATGAAATATCAGAAGTCAAAAAACTATTTAGGATGGAACATGTGATGATCAGAAATGTTTGAATATTTTTCTTGACAAGCATTCTCAAAACAACAGGAAAAATCTTTACTGTGGCAATCCTGCTACTCTAAAAACACTTTGATTAATTTGAAGAATTTGAACAGTTAATAGTTAATATTTATTTTTAATATTTTTGGGCAGAAACGATAATTAGTATAAAAAAAAACACATAATCAAAAAATAAGTCTTTGGAAGAAAAGTCAGTAAATATCTCAAATCGAGACCATAAATCATCATCATCATCCCCTCGACTTTTGTAATTTTAGGGCAGATCCGAGTGCAGGAGCCACACTTTTCCACTATGGTCTATTTACGACAGCCATTAGTAATTCTGGTACAGTCATATCTGTCCATTTTTTGACATTGTCCAACCAGTTTTTGCGTTGACGCCCTCTGCCTATGTCCTCCTTCAACAGTGTCTCCTTACATGATGGTCTTGCACCATGCCATTTTTCTCCATTTGATAGTGGTGAGAAGAGGTTCCTGGTGTCCCACAAAACTTTCAACCCTTTTCCACACAAACTCATAGTTTTTTTTTCCCAATATAAAATGCCAAGGAGTCTTCTCATGCATTTGTTCTCAAATGCTTGGATCCTTCTCTCTGTATCTGCCAGCAGTGTCCATGTTTCACATCCATATAGGAGAATGGAGACTACCAGTAATTTTTACAGTCTGTACTTTGAAAGCTGATTTTACTCATTCATATTTTTGTCAATTCGACCATAAAACAGGGGCCATAATTCACAAACACAAAAATGAAAATAATTTTGGTAATACACTTATGGGCTAAAGAAAAAAAATATCCAGATTGACACTACAGTTACTCAAAGCAAACAGTAGTTGACGGGTTCTGATTTTGTAGGGATGTGTGCTGCTATTTCACTGAAAAAAAAAAATGGTGATAAAATTCGAGGTCCAGACAAAATAGTGGAGATTGATGAAACATTGAATTGTAATAAAAAGAAAATATAACTGAGGTCTTGTGCTTCATCAACAATGGCTCTTTTGAAGAATTTAATTAATTTGTAGAATTTATTCCTAATAAACCAAGAAGCAGTCATCCAAAGACATATTGAACAAGGTCCTATGATCATTAGTGATGGTTCAGTTCACTTATAATCTGGGGCACAATCACAAAGTTAGTTAATTTTTAGCACCCCACTACTACTTTTTTTTTTTTATCAATGCTGATTTTTGTGCAAATCTATGCAAAAAGCAGATCAAAGAGCTTATCCAGCGCCATACATATTTTCAGAAAACCTCAACTTTTAATTGGTCAATAAACACACAAGTGGGCGTTGCAATCCACCTGTGCACAAGTCTTTTTTCCAGCACATGACCAAGTCAAAATTTCCCACTTCTTTCTTTTCACTTCTTTCTTATTTATTCTTTAGATATTTATTCTTTATTGTTATTACTATAACATTTTGGCCATTGTGCCCTCTGGTTTTCATCAGATGCTTGCTAATCCACATAACCTTTTGAACTGAAACTTTTGACATAGTAATTGTAAGTTCAATCCTTGGGCTGGGCAATGTGTATTTGGACTCAGTGAAGCAGTAATAAATAAGAATTAGATGAGATATCCCTAGACATGGACAGCAGTATGAGAACAATCTACCTCCATAGATTAAATAAAAGGTTCCGTTTAAAATTTCCTGATGGTTACCTGGATTAACACCTGTAATAAACTGTTCATAAAACAGAAAAGCAATTTTCATTCATCTCAATAATTTGAACATGCAAAATTTCCATTTCTTAGATGTGACAGTAATATATTTTTCAATTAAGTCAACTGTTACATTAAATTTCTATTTAAATGCAATCAGCAAGCTGTTCTAAAACTTGAACCTGAATCAGCAAATATTTTATTATTCACATAAGGATGGATTATTTTCAATCTGAATTTATGGGATGATGATTTATTGTTATTTATTTACACTATTTATATTTGGACTATTGTCTTCATCTTTGTTGTTGTTATTGTGTGAGAAAATGGGGGGGGGACAAAAAACAACTTCTTGCGACACAGAAACGAATGCCTTCTTGTGACACAAAAACGAACGCTCTCTTGCGACACAAAAACGAACGCCTTCTTGCGACCGAACACTTTATGATAGCCAATGAGCAAAACAGCACCCAAGACTGCTGCCGACGGATGACCGACCGCAACGGCTTTTGTCGCCTAAGAAAAGACCCCAAACGATCCGCGCATCTTCGTCTTGTAGTCTTTGGTCGAGTCCATTATGGTACTCCAAGGTGTGCCCGGTGACAACACACACATGCAGTTCGAGGATGTATCCGCACATGCTCGTATCACAACATTTCGGCTGTTGTGCCCTCTGACCTCCAGGTGTATATCGGTCTGGTAACCTACAGGGATTTCTGAACAGAATCCATTATTTAATCTGCAGGGGTAAACTGTTCTCATTCCACTGTCCATGTTTAATGGTATCGTCTAGTTTTTATTTTTAGTATTGCTCAATTATTCCTTGCCTGTTTTGCAAGTACACACTGCCCAGCCCAGGGATTGAACTCGCAACTATTATTTCACCAAATTCACAAATTAATGCTAGTTCATAAATTTGTTGACATAGATAAGAAAATAAGAACAAAATATCCTTAGACATGGGCGATAAAATGACAATAGTTTACTCCCATAGATTAAATAAAGGGTTCATTTCAGAATTCCCTGTAGGTTACCCAGATTGATATACATCTGATGAATAGGGCAGCTCAATTTTGGAACAGTGATATTGCACTCAACTTGAAAATTGGAGTTTGACATGATAAATTATGACACAAAATATTTTCCAGAAACATTACTGTTTTTTGAGGAAATGAGTTTTAATGATTAAGTATAGGTTCAAAATTTTAGCATTGGAATTTCATTCTGCTGTTAAGTGAAAGCCTTATAGCACAGCACCCTATAAAATGTATAATTCAATGAAGCTTTACAAATTGTATAAGGACACTATTACTTGATCATTGTGCCATCAAATAAGCCCTTCATTTACTTCAAACGTAAATTATACTGAACAATTTAGCTATATTGTTACTGAGACATTAAGTTTATAAATACCAAAAATTCATACACCTAAAATTCCTCAAGTACACATGGCACAGTGGATAAAAGCATTGGTGGATCCAGTGACTTGACCCAAAGAGTTATGAGTTCAAAAACTTGGAGAGTTGAGTTAAAAATGGATAACTGAGACAACCAAAGAGGCATGGCATGTGGAACTACAACAATCTACCCAAATGGACAAAATAAAGGGTTCTGTTCAAAATTCCAATCACCTGAAGAAGGCTGGAGTGTACAACGGCTGAAATGACAACAAAGATGAGGACAACAGTCTGAGCAATGTAAATAGTGTAAATAGTTACAATACCTCATCTCAAAAATATAGACAGATATTAAAACATTTTGTCCTATAATTAGTTCCCAGTATTATGGTGTTATATACACCTTTATCTATTTTTTGTTTTTCTTAATTATGACCTATAAAATGATTTAACAAATCTTATTCATTGAATAGCCCTTTTTTGTAATCTTTTAGAATATTTTTTTACACAGTTTTAGTAATACAGTAAAAAATTACATATTTTGCTTGTGGTGATTCATAATTAGAGTTCTGGTTTTAAAATATTTTCTGATCAGTGTATCTAATATAAAATATATCGACTTTATTTGGATTTATTCTTGAAATGGTAAAATTTTGAAGTCAGTTTGTAAGCAAATACTGTCAGAAATTAGGTATTTCTCTACATTTTGTCAGATAATATTTAAAATGAAATGCTCAAAAACTGATGAAAGCGATGAAACAAATTTTTGGTGTCAGTAATTATTACATGAAACCCCAGCTTTCACATCAAGTGCAATGTTGATTTTCTAAAAAAGTGAAAAATCAACCTGCCCTACTTTTGAAGGTCAAAGTTCAGGCCAAATAATGTAAACAATTATAACTCTAGAAATCCAGGCAGAAAAGATAAATTTAGATTGCAATTGAAACTGAAGGATTAATTTCTACCGTCTGAAATGAAATCAGAAAATAAGAAATGGAAGTTTTAAAACCATTAAGAATGTTGGATGTCATTCAAATTGGTCTCTTTTTTTATTTGGTACTGCACAGTAATTCAAAAATACTGAGACAAGTGAGAAGAAATAGCTTTACTTGGGCAAGATGTTTTATAAATAATTGAAACTTTGCCATCAACAGTTTGCTAGCGGATTTTTGTAACTTTCTGCCTTGATTCTCTGAAATTTGCTTGAAATGAGTTTAGAATGAGAGAACTGATGAGAGATATGGAAAATAATTATTGGTACAGTTCAAGAAAGTTTCCTTCAGACAGAGGCCAGGTTAGGATGGGGGTATTGGCAACTTCTTTACTATGTTGGTTGGTTTGGTTAATGGCACATCAACTCCTTATGGGTCATTTAATGCTGAAATTTAATTTTTAGGGGAGCTTTGCTAATTATTTGTATTTTTACTATTAAAATCTATTGCTGGTATTTTTTACTATAAAAATGTATTTTCATACTTTTATAGTGTTTGGATCCCAGTTTGGGTAGTTCACTATATGCCCATAGCTGTGAACCTGATAGGTGCTATTACTCTGGGTCAGGTTGGACCTGGGAACAACATCAATTAAGAGGTGGTTCCACACTTCTCTCTCCCCAACCCCGATCAGAGGCCTTGCTGCCAAATGTAGTTGATTGTCATACTCAAGACAAACTTTTTTACTATAAGACTAAAAACTTATAGAATTTAAGTGCAGTATTAGGTTGGCAGTTAGGTCTCATCATTTTATAGTTGAAATAGCTGAAGATAATTGTAAGTTCTATACTAACAATTTCTTCTTCTTGCACTTCTTTCTTGTGGAACTCCCAGTCAACATTCAAAAATGTAAATGCAATGTCAGTTGTTATCTTCTTAATTCTGGTTCTTTTATTGTTCTCTCTCCTTAATCATGTTTTTCTTTTTCTCATATTCTCTAACACTCAGTAATTCCTTACATCTTAATGGCTTTATTGTCTTGTTTGGGGTGAAAATGATGAAGAAAAATAAATGATCTAATTTATATTTGTTGGGAGTCTAATATATATCAGAATTCAAATTCCGGGTTAGTCGGTAGCATTCACTTTTACACTAATGCCCTTAAGAAAGGCATGAATCTGCCTCTTCTAAAAGCTACAGTTTAAATAGCAGGGTAGACTGGGATCTCTAACTTTGGATAATAATGAGTGTAAGATGGAAAGCTCTATTCTAGACCATGGAGGAGGGAACAGGATTGATTGGTCTTTTACGGCTTATCAACCCTTCATGGCTTTTTAAAAACCAAAACATATTTTGGATTGTAAGAATAATTCCTTTTTTTTTGCAAATGAATATTGCATTAATAATATTTTAAGAATAAACATGATTTTTCAAAATACAAATTGATCCTTGACTTTGAAAAGCTATCAGGACTGTTGTGAAACTGTCATGTTTGAAACTGTGCATGTATCATAGATATCTGCATATGAAATAATGTTTTTGTTTATATTTCTGAGATGAGATCCTGTAGCTATTTACACTATTTATATTATTTGGAATGTTGTCCTCATCTTTATTTCCATATTCACATTTCGGTCATTGTACACGCCTGCCTTCTTCAGGATCGGTCTATATTTCTGAGATGAGGTATTGTAACTATTTACACTATTTATATTATTTGGAATGTTGTCCTCATCTTTATTCCTATATTCATAGTTCGGTCATTGTACATGCCTGCCTTCTTCAGGATCTGTCTATATTTTTGAGATGAGGTATTGTAACTATTTACAATATTTACATTATATGGACTATTGTCCTCATCTTTATTGTTATATTCCCAACAAAAGGGCATGGAATGTGGAACTAGAACAATCTACCCCAGTGGACAAAATAAAGAGCTTGGTTTGAAATTCCAACATATATCACCTGAAGAGGGCCAGAGTGTACAATGGCCAAAACATTGCGAATACGTCAATAAAGATGAGGACAATAGCTTAGTGGATTAAAGTATTGGTTTGTGAATTTGGTGACACTGTTGGGATCCGTCTATCCAGGTTTTTGTTTCTATCTGAGTGCCAGGATTCCAAACATTTAATAATAACAACAGCAAGAACATATCTTTTAAATGAAACATAAAAAAGGTTATTCTCTGAAGCAAAAGTAGAAGCAGAACGTCAGTTGAAATAACATTTATATATTCTTGTCAGAAATATACAATCATAATAAAATATTTGATTTTCCTCGCAGTGAAGTTTGTTTTATCAAGTAATTAAGTGTTCATAATGTGGTGCGAAATGTGTGGACAGACTTTATGATGATCAGCCTAATGTGTTCATGAGTGCATAGACAAAGGTTTAGTTGATGGCTGCTGGTTAATTCTTTCTATTGTGTGCTTAGACATGACCTTTGTCAATGATTGTTGGCCTTTGTCATCTCTCCCATTGTGTGTGTGTGTGTGTGTGTGTGTGTGTGTGTGTACGCATGTGTAGATCAAACTAGCCTCTGAAATTGTCTTGAACTTTGAGAAGCAGTATGTCATTCCAACATTACATAAACCACCAATTTGACTCCATGGTAGAAAGCTCATTTGAGCTATCATGATCATTTGTCTGCCCCTTGCCCATTTTGTTAAGACATTCACCAAAGACACACCATTGAAACATGAATGAAGACAATCACAGAGGTACCAGGAGTTCGATGTTAACAGCAGCAGCTGAGGCTACTATGTGATGAAAGCCTCTACTCCTATTTTATAATCAATTCACTCCAAGTAAGGTGATAATGCCACTAAGACACAAGGGGCTACTGGAATCAGAAGATACAAAGACTTTAGGAAGGAACCAGAAACCCAATCCTAAACAGGAAAGAGGGGATAAACCTCTACACCTGTTCAAAACACTGGAGAGGAGTGTGAACTGGACGATAGGTAGACTTATCTCCTCCCATTGAGAAAAAAAAAATAGTAAATAAAATTTTAGCATTTAGATGGAGACATTTGAAGTAGAGAGTTGAAGTAGACTTTAGAAGGAACGAGAAACCCAATCTTAAACAGAAAACAAGGGATAAAACACTACTCCTGTAACTCCTCTTGTTATTTACTTTTTAAATCCATATTCTACCTACTGTTACTATATCAATTATTAAATTCTGTTTAGAAATGGACATACAGGTCAAGCTCAGTTCTTGACCATAATTTGTTCTGAAAGCCTGTTCAAGAACTGAATCATTTTTTCCCATTAGAATTAATGTAAAAGAGATGAATTCATTTCAAGCACCAGATGAATGCTTAGTTACATGCTTACATTATATATTTTAGTATAAAAACATTTATTCAAAGAGTAAATAACACACAAAAGTGTAAATGAAAAAAAAAACACATTAGATTTAAATTTAACATAACAACACAGTATTATCTATGTACCTTTTTTGGTTGTGATGTGGTGGCATAAATGAATGGAGGTGAGTGCGGGAAGTGGGGGGTTATTTCTTAGAAGGGGAGCCCCCTTCCATAAAAGATTTCTGGTAACCGTCTTTCAGGGTTTTTTCCCTTTTTTGGTTTGCTGGGGTTTCTTTCCTTTTTTTTTCAGTAAAAACTTGTTCAATGTTAGTTGTTTTTGCCTGCATTGTAAAATTTTTCTAAAATATGAAACAACATTGCCATTGAAAATGTTTACTACTCTATTTGTTACCACTCTATCAGGATGATAGTTTTCCCATTTTGCCCATCACCCCATTTAGCACAAATTTCTTTAATTAAAGAACTTGGGACATCCCCCTTTCCTTCTCCACCAGAAGACATTTCCTCAGCCAAAGTCTTTTGCTGTTCATTTTGAAGGTGTACAAGCTCTTTGGTGGTAAGCTCATCTGGTCGTCCACCATGTAGAATAACAATAGCTCTCTTTCTCAATGTTGAATTAGTATTCACTCAGCTTGCTCCACAACTGAGTGTTTATCTTGACCACATGATTGTTCGACACACCAGATCTTCAATATCTTCACTGTCAACATCCAAGCTCATAGTTTTTCTCGTAGAGACAATATTATCAACAATTGTTTTTCTCTCGACTTTTCTTTTTCCTTTACCAGTATCATTGGTAGCTTTCTTTGGAGTCCTGACTGTGGACTAGTGAAGAGAAAAAAAGGTACAGTACAATAAAATTGTAAAAGAAAATCTCAGCATAACACAAAAATGTACACAACATGGCAGTTGATTCAGAAATGATTTCATTTGTGTTAACTTAGTTCGGCAATGTTGTTCAAGAACTGAAATTTCGTTCACTAACTGAGGCATTTTCATCTCAAAATTTCGATTTGAAAACTAATTTGTTCAACATGTGAGATGTTTGAGAACTGAGGTTGCTCTGTAGTTGTTTTCTAACAGTGCCAAGTAAAAAGTGAAATTCCTAACACTAGTTTTCAATAAAACTTACAATTTTTCAAATATTCCTATAGATGTAACTGAAAGCAAAAAATGACAATAATCTATTCTACCTTGTGAAGTAAAGAATCCTGTTTTTCTATTATACAAGTATTGTGTCTTTTATTGTTCATATTGTATTAAATCTAATTGTTATTAAAATTTGGGAAATCCTTAACATTTGTGCCTGCAAAAATAGTGGCTCAAAAGGACAGTTATTCCCTTGACACCACTGTTATTTTAACTATCTTTACTCCTCAGTAATGTTTATTGTTTTAAAAAGTGATGATTAGAATTGTAATAAAACCTAAATATATGGTAAAAGTGAACATATGTGAACCAACTGAATGGTGTTCCAATAACTTGGACTGATTTTAAATGTGAATTAAGTTTAAGTGTCTAACAATTTTTTTCTTTTTCTTTCAGATTTAACAATTTAAGTCTTTGGCAATTTCAACCATGGAAAGATTAACAATCAAATTACATGTTAAAGTTATCAAAGCCTATTATGAAAATGGACATTCAAACAGAAATGCAATGAGAAGTTCCCAGGTCACATCATCTCTCAAAAGAGGGAAGTCAATTGGCCACCACAATCGTGTGACTTGATGCCTTTAGATTTCTTCCTTTGGGGTCATCTCAAAAGTGAGGTCTATGCCAACAAGCCAACAACAATTCAACAGCTGGAGGATGAGATAATAAGGCATATTGGTGCGATCGAGGAGCAACTATGCAGAGATGTCATCAAAAATTTTGACCATCGGTGGAGGTGTGCCACCAAAGCCTAGGCAGACATTTGAGTGATATTATTCTTCACACATAATTGCCATGACTTAAATAACATGATCTAATAGAGAAATAAATAAATTTTTGCCAATAACACTGATTTATTTACTGCTGACTTTGATCCATCTTAATGAAACATATTTTAAAGGACATTTTTATTATTTACCATTTTATAAAGTTTGAAGTGATTGGCAATTAGCTGATGTTTTGCTAACCATTCCATTAAAGGATATGATAAATAAATTATGTAAATAAACAATCTAATAAATAAATAATGTTTATTATTTTTATTGTCAATTCTCAAGAACAAATGAAATGTGTAAATTCACTTTCATATGTTTAAGTTTTATTACAATTCTAATAATTGTTTTTTTAAAGCAATAAACATTGCTGAAGAGTGGAGGTAGTTAAAATAATAGCAGTATTAAGGGAAAAAAACATCCTTTTGACACTGCCTTTTTTTCTGGGCACAAAGTTGTTGAGGCCTGGGTAGGGCCAGAAATAAAGACATAAAGAGAGGAATTGAGTTAACAAATAAATTAACAGAAACAGTAATACAAACATACAAACAAGAATGTTACAGCAAGAATGTTTGGTCCGACTGTCAAAGCTGACTGTTGGAAACTTCCCTCTCCAAAAGGCAGTACCTGCTCCTATTTATAGCTGGGAGAGTCCATGCATGTGTGGGTAAATTACCATAATAAAAGTTTAAACAGTCTTAAAGTTTGTTATAATTAATTTAAACTAATATCTTGTTTTCATTCACCTTTAGTAATCTCGTTGATACATTTTATAAAAATTTATTTGAAAAAAATTAAGACCTTTTTACAGAGAGCAAAGACATTTTCAACAAATGAGGTATGCATAAGAAGCTTTTTTTTGATAAGCATTACTTCTGAGACTGATTGTGGTGACACTATTTCTTGTAGAGAATAAAAAAAGAAAAAAAAGGAATATACAGGAAAAAAAGCCTTGAAAAGAGAATTCTTTATTCAAGATTATTTTCAACCAATCAAAAGGATAGAGTTTGAAACCTGAGACAGTTTTGAAAAGTAGTTTATTGAGCCATTAAGGGAGGCCATCACCCAGTTTAATGACTATTTGTTGGTTTGTGGGTAGTCAGGGAGATATAGATTAGCAGATACTGTAACCTTAGAAATGAATTGAGAAAAGAAGTCCCTGGATTTTGAGGTATTTATTCACATTTTTGAAGTTGACAATATCATAGTAGTGTTTTTCAAATTTATTCTGTTCCAAGTTGTGTCTCCTTACACATATGAAAATAGTTTCATCTTAAGGAAAAAAAGGTTGCATATCAATTCAGTGGGCTAATCATAAGTTTTAAACTTGTTTTTCAGAAGCAATTTCTAAACTGAAAATTTTGGGGGATGAAATACCAGATAAATTCAACTCTTAAAAATTGAAAATTGCACTTCCTTGTAGAGCAATGTCTTGTCTTTAATAATCAATTGGTTTCATATTTCTGTGCTAGTACAACTCAAAGTGTACCAAGACTCAAAAAGAGGGTATACTACATTTATTTCATGCAAAACCGTTCAGTCTGGCATATCGAAAATTTGTATTGCTGCCCGAGTGTATGAACATCACCAGTTGAGCCCCATTTTAAATCAGACTTGTTTCATTGATGGATAATAGACAATTTAAATCATTTTCTTATATTTTTTTTAATGATACATTTTAAAACTGTATCAAGTACTTATTCATTGCATTTTATCCAAACTCATGCTCAAATCACTTTCACTTCATCTGTTGTCTTTATGCATTTTCTTAAAAAATACATGAAACTGAATAAAATTATAAAATAGAAAATTAAATATATAAAATGGATGTATTCTTAGCTCTTTAAATTTCAGACTCACATTTTTCTGTAAAAAACAATATTTTTAAAAGTGTCCAGTTTTCTTTTTAATGGTCATTCATTTCATTTACATTTGTGGCTGACAATATTTTCTCTAATTCGATGGGATTTGGGGATTAAATTGAAAATTTATTTACATTTTTTTTTTCAAAAAATAAAATAAAAAATGAACAGGATAAGCTTAACTTTGGTGTGTGGGTTCATAAAACATTGAAATGTAATTAGTAGGTAATTTTCAAAGTTTTTTTTAATGATTATTTACTAAATTCTAGGGATTAGGACCAATTGTGGAATAATCCATGTTACCTTTTCACCCCTTTGCAGAACAATCCATTCTTACACTCATACACCTGCTATCTAATCAAAACACTAGTTCTGACAAACTCAATTTCTCATTGGCTAACAGCCTTAAAAAACTAAGTATGCATGTGAAAAATGCCTTTGGCACACAAATGTGTTTGAGCCTATTTTTCCTTTCCAGAACCTATAAAAGAAAGAATTTCGAACCAACTTACCAGTCAGAATTCCACACTCAGAGAGATGCCAACCAATTCCACGCCAGTTTAAACTTTGACTTTCCTGCGTGAATTAACCTCTGACTCAGCAACCTTTTGGCATACTCAATCTCTCTTTTAAACAAACTTCTCAAAAATTCATTTACTTTACTTGAGAAAGTGAAATATATATTCACTACATATTAGTAACAGTAACAAACAAAACTTTTAACAAATAACAGTTCAAGATACGCAACTTCATACAACTTAAGAATATTTTACATAACACTCGTTTACACACACTAACATTTGAACTGTAAAATTGAACACTTTTGTACGTTGAACAGCAAACTGTTTAATTCTTACAACAAATCATCAAAACATGGATTTAAGCATTCAAACATACTCAACAACAAACTACATGTCTTATTACATCAATATACAACAAACCACCAATTCATAACTGATTTGTATATATTTAAATTGTATATAAATTACCGTATTGTTGTGTATTTTATTTGTCTTTGTTTTTTTAACTCTGCTTTGCATGACCTGTTCTAAATATTCGTTTATTTGTTGTGGATGAATGTTAATGAACACGCCACCTAAAAATTCCTTTGATTTAACTGAATACATTCACTAATCCCCAACATTATAATTGGATGTTAAAATAAAATTACTACATTTTCTTTAAAAAAACAAATGAATACATTTTATAGTTCTTCAACATGCAGTCTTTTTGGTAATTTTTCTTTTCCTTAATCCATTATCATAACTTTATTATGGAAGATAATAAGCATAACATCTTTTTTTTATCTGTTCCTTTTTTTATTTTTATGTGAGACGTTTGAGAACTGAGGTTGCTCTGTAGTTGTTTTCTAACAGTGCCAGGTAAAAAGTGAAATTCCTAACACTAGTTTTCAATAAAAACTTACAATTTTTCAAATATTCCTATGGATGTAACGGAAAGCAAAAAATGACAATAATCTATTCCACCTTGTAAAGTAAAGAATCCTGTTTTTCTATTACACAAGTATTGTATAATAGAAAAACAGCTATTAATTAAATGTTATTAATTACCTGGGTGATTAATAACATTTTCTGTTCAGTGGATGATGAACTCAATGCGCTGCAAAGTAGTTTTCTTCTAAGTGTGAGAAGCAGACTGAAGAAGAACTCTAATTCCTTGCAATTTATGCTGATAAAATTAAAAACTGTGATAAAGAGAATAGACATTACAATGATATAAATTTTAATGGAACTTCATCTCTACATTTAATGGAAGAAAGGAATTAAGAAAAAGCATTCAGTGAATACAAAGCATTTGTTACGAAGAAGAACCGTTTCAAATGAACTTCAGTTACAAGTGCCAAGACCAATAAATCACAGTATACAATTACCACCAACTTTTACACTGACCAAGACATTGATATTACATTTCCGTCCAGTGCTGTAATCAAACGTTTTAGTTTCGACCAAAGGCAAAAATTATTTTTCATGGCCTTCGTTGGATGATACTGTACCAGTGGCATCAACATTTGTCTTTTAGATGAGACTTTGATATAATACCACTTTCAAGAGACAATGGGATATGGGGTGTTCCAGATATATTCTCTATAGCAGAGACTTATAAACAAATTTAGACTGCAAATCATCATTATAAGAGAAATGCAAGTGAACCATTCCAACTGTACAGGAAGTTTATTCATCAGTTGCAATGAATTATTTTTATTAATTTCAGTTTTTTTAGTTTGAAGATAAATGAGTTTAAAGCTTAACAATAAGCATTTGTTTAATGGAATTAACAATGATTCATTTCATGAAACAAATTTCTAAGTTTTGTAGTCACTACTGTCTCTTTTTAACAAGTTAAAAGTTGCATAATTTCACAAATTTTTCCAAAATTAGATACTTATATAGGGTTGCCAGACATCCCTTATGTACTGGACATGACCCATATTGGATAATTTTGTCCCCTGTTCCATATTGACCTCAAATGTCTTGTATTTAGTTAATTTGCAAATTTCATAATAAAAACATATTTTTACTACTTTCTTACACTTCTTGGTTGTAAATTTAAAAGTAATTATATTTTTTCTCAGATTCTTTTGATGAAAATAACCCAAATGTAATGAAGGAAGTAGTGTTCTATAAGTTTACACAAAACTGACATGTTTATTTCTGTTGTCTGTATTAAATAAATATTTCCAAATGATTTCATTTTTACAGAATTTCTTTTACTTAGCTTGTATTAAATAATTTTCAAATTATTTTACTTCCTCATAAACTATTAAAATCATTTTAACTTATGTCTCCTTTTATATAATACTAACAGCATGGCCCGGCGTTGCTCGTGCTTGATTCAAAAATTGTACAACTCATACAGCAATCGCTATCACTTGACTTAAAATATTTTTGCCCTTCCTTGCCTTTAAAGGAGTGCCCTTTGCCGTGCTGATGTTGCTACATGCCTTACTTCTTGCCTATCTCACACTGTGAATTTTTTCTAAGCTCTAAACTAAACATTAAATCTGTTACGAAAAAAGAACTAAACAAAATGAACACAAAACAATCAGCTTTAAGAAAGGACTCGTAACTGGAAAAACTGAATGAAAAAAGAATGTTAACAACAAATTCTTTTTCACACCCAACCCAGTTCTGCAGAATCAACATTGAGTTTAAGCAAGCGAATGAGCCAATTGTAGTAAAGTGCCATGCAGATTTAAATTTTTTCCACTTGTGATGAATGCAGGTATCGATTTTTTTTTGCATGCTAGTATGCTAGTTAACATTTGTGTCAGTCAGCTGTTGGCTCTCACACTGGCCAATAAAATCTTCCTGCCTATTCATGGCAGCCAGCTATAGGCTCTCACTCTGGCCAGTAGAAAATAGCTGCAAACTATATGAAAACTGCCGTAGAAGCATGAAAAAATCGATTATTTCCACTATCGATGGGAGTTGGGAAATGCAAAGTCAGTCTTGGACTTCCCGCTAACTTGGAGCATGTGCATGTAAATTTTGGTGTAAATCTGTCAAAAATTGTGACCGTGCATTCATCACACAACACACACACACACACACATCCTGCCTTTTATAGATAGAGATATTGGTTTAGTGGGTGTGTAGGCAGTAATATATATATATATATATACACACACACACACAAATGTAATGATAATGAAAAGAATATAAATTCAAATATTCATAGCATTAATTTAAAAGAGGGCTCAATACCAAGAGTAAAGCAATAGTTATTTATTATAAAGATGTTACATACAGACAAACAAGTACTCACAACAAAGATGCATTTTTGTTTTGATGCAAATGCATCTCAACAGTTGTGGAACAAAGATGGTTATAAACAATTCTATTTAAAAAAGCTACTTATGAAACATCACCTTTTTTTTATTATTCAAATTTTATAAAAAAGACATAAGGAGAAACACCATAAAAGGACAAGAAATAGATAAAGGGTTTCCATAAAAGGAAAAGAAAAATAATAAGAAGAAAACAGGTAAAAGCAAAGAGAAGATTATAAGAAGACAATAAAAGGAGAAAGGGGAAAAGAAGAAAGAGAAATGTAAGAGTTAAGAAAAACTGAAAGACAACACATCATAGAATAGAAAAACGAATAGGAGAAACATCTACATGAATACAAAAAAAATGGAAAAAAGAGAAAGAAAAAAGAAAGAAAGAAGGAACAAAAGAAGACAATATGTGTTATTGATAACAATTCAGCCAATGAAAGAACGTTAACATTAAGATAAAAAACTATCCAAAAAAATTTAAACTCAACTAGAAATGCATGCTACATTGAAACACTCTTGATATTTGATCAAAGTTTGACATTATTCAAAAACGCAAACACATTATTTAATAGAATTTTAAATTTAATTTTAAGAAGTATAAATATTTGACATGCAAAATAAATAAACTATTTAAAATATTACATTAAAATTTAAATTCAAAATTTAAAATATAAATAAAAAGACAAAGTTGTAGAATACTAGTATAAATTAAAAAAATTAAACCTATTACAAAACTATATAACTCGTAATATAAGTATAGGTATAAAACTATTTTTATCTAATATTATTACTAGTATTATACATGTACAAATCAATTTAGAACCTTAATTTAAGATAGTAAATATAACAGCGATATGTATATAAGAGGGTAAAATAATAAGAGAAGTGAATTATAAAGTTAAAGGTTCAGCAAGATTCTAATGTACGATCTTTAACGTGCCTAAAAAATGGCAGTTTCAAATCTTTGGTTTAACAATTGACTATTATTCAAAAGCTTAATTATACACATTTTTTCTTATAGACATAAAAGCATGGTTCATGCAAAGATCTACAAGTTCTGGCTTATTTGATGATCTTCCATTTAACTTGGTGTTTTGTTTTCTTCTTTCAATTTCCAAAGTGTTTCTACTTATGTCTTTTTAAAAAAAAAATTGAATAATGAAAAAAGTGATGTTTCATTAATATTTTTAAATAGAATTGTTTATAACCATCTTTGTTCCTCACCTGTTGAGATGCATTCACATCGAAACAAAAATGCATCTTTAATCGTGAGTACTTGTTTGTATGTAACATCTTTATTTTATATATATATATATATATATATATATATATATATATAGTTTATGCAAATTTAGGTAATCCATTATGGGTAGACCTGAGGAGGATGATATCCAGAGAGCTCAATGTAAAATTCAGAGCAGATATGTTTGAATAAAAGACAGACCACGTTAAGATTCCATGTAATAATGTATTTCACCATAACCCCTTTAACAGGGTTCTGGATCATCAGACTTTACTTCCAAAAGCTGAAATGAAAAATGAAAAGAAATTCACACGTTTTTTTACAGACCTCATCAAGTATACACGCAAAGTTAACGAAGTGAGGTGGGAGAGAGATATGAGTGTGTCATATGTATCATTTTAGTTTCCTATTTTAACCCCAGTGTGTCAGCTGGATGTTGCTCAACTTTAATGCGTCTCGTCTCTAGATAAAGGTGGCTAAGGGGTGAACGATAAAAACTACATTAAAGGAAGACGTTACAACAACCCCAATAAATTATACGACAGGTTTCATTCAAATTCTTAGACGTTGTCAGTTCGCGTTACTTTAACGTGCATATTTGGGAGGTTAAGGTACTATATGTATACAACTATGATAACACATGACTATATGTATACAACTATGAAACACGTGAATGCTAACACATGACTATATGTATACAACTATGATAACGTATTTGCACACTGAGACACCTGTTGATATGTACATATATGTTTTTATACGGAAAAAGAAGCATACCGTTTTTTTTTTTCTTTTTTTGTGAGTGTGGAGATGTACAATTAGATAGGTACTTATATGTTTTGCCATAAATATGAAAGATCGGGTAATATTATATGTGTAAAGATATAGATAATGTAATTAAATACTGAGATAGTCTTCGAACGCGGACATAAGTGGATGCACAGGTGGACATGAGGATAAGGACAAATACGTGGGTAGATATATGCAAGTGCAAATTAACGCATATATGGGTATGTAGATATTCTGCATATTGCGTATGCATATACACATATGTGTGTGTATGTATATGTATGTATGTATGTATGCATATATGGGTGTGTGTATGTATGTGTATATGTGTATACGTATGGATGTGTAAAAATATATATGTGTGCGTATGAATATATATGGATATGCAGATGTCCTTGTGTGTATATGTATATATGTAAGTATAAGTATATATGGAGATAGGTATGGAGACATGTGGATGTTCGTTTTCTCTGCAGGTGTATATGTGTAAAGATGGAAATATACATATATCGTTTCATGTGAATGTGTGTGTAGGTGTATATAGGAACTCATAGGCATATAAGAAGATATAGGTATGTGGTTACAAATAGGGGTTTAAAACATGTGTAGATAAGAAATTGTAAAAGAAGGGCCTAATTTTCTGCTAGTGACATCTCTTCCAAATTTCTCCTCTAATATTCTCCAATTGGAGAATATTAGAGGAGAAAATATTTTAAATACCACGAATGGAAAGTTTAGATTGGTATTTTAATTGAGATTGAAAGATACTACCCCAGTGTGGAGAATAAAATTATTTAAATGGGAATAACTGTTGATAATTGGGTACATAAAAACAACCACGAGTTTACTTAATGAACAAAAATCAAACGAATAAATGTCAACCTAACAAGCTATAAGATAAAAGTTTTAGTGGAAAAAAAAAAAAAAAAAAATTACTAAATATAAATTGGATTGCTCTTTCAATGTTCTGTCTATGGATTTTTCCAATCGACTGCTTCATAGAAAATACCCAAAACTCCACCGAATTTCAAACTAATTCCTTCGTAGATTGTTTTAAAATTTAGATATTTATCAAACCTTAACCTTCCAAATATGCACGTTAAAGTAACGCGAACTGACAACGTCTAAGAATTTGAATGAAACCTGTTGTATAATTTATTGGGGTTGTTGTAACGTCTTCCTTTAATGTAGTTCTTATCGTTCACCCCTTAGCCACCTTTATCTAGAGACGAGACGCGTTAAATTTGAGCAACATCCAGCCGACACACTGGGGTTAAAATAGGAAACTAAAATGATACATATGACACACTCATATGCTCTCTCCCACCTCACTTCGTTAACTTTACGTATACTTGATGAGGTCCGTAAAAAACGTGTGAATTTCTTTTAATTTTTCATTTCAGCTTTTGGAAGTAAAGTCTGATGATCCAGAAACCTGTTGAAGGGGTTATGGTGAAATAGCTTATTACATAGAATCTTAACGTGGTCTGTCTTTTTATTCAAACAAAATATTCAAATAAAATATATATATATATATATATATATATATAGAGAGAGAGAGAGAGAGAGATTTTAAGGGTGTCCCGTATTTCTAATTTTCTAATCTGAAAACATTATGAGAAAAGATATTCATATTATAGAGAAAAGAGCTGTTTTATTACATTCCTCATCCCAAAATCAGTAAATTTTTAAAGTTTCAGGTATCTATCACCAATAGATACTTTTGTATGATAAGTTCAGAATGGTATTCCTTTGACCTGTTTTTGTCCTACTGTCAAATTATGCTGGTTAATTTTACATGGTGTAAATAGGTGTTTTTTTACTGATATACTACTGGAAAAAAAAAAAATTAGCTCCATCCTTGTTGTGCCATGAATCATACCAAGAAATTGTGAAGAATTAACTGTTGAAATGAAACTTATATGAACAGTTAAATCTGCCCTTCTGTGTCATGTCTTAACTTCCGTATATTTCCTCATCAATCTTTAAATTCCAAAAATCACCCTAAAAAATTGGGGGTCATCTTATACTACAATTCTAAAAAAGAAACCTTAAATTCTGAGTGATGTTTGTTGGTAGACATTTAAAAGATTCACATTATCAAATAAACTTATAATAAAAGTAATAAAACCATTTTTACCTTATATATTACTGGTATAACTTTATAATAAATTGCCTATTTGAAGAATAATTCCATATCAATGAAATCAATTTGTGTCCATGCAAGCTCAGCTGAGAAAATGTAAAGATTGAGTTATTCATTTCTCATTCATTTTGGTGTTAAATAATAAGACACTTTAGGATTATTTTGCGATTATTGATGAAGTAAATGGCCATTAGTATACCAGGCTGTTTGTAACTGTTTAGACATAGGAAAAGAAGAGGAAGAAGAACCAGTATTCACAAGAGATCACATGATGAAACATAAAGAAAACAAGGAAAAACATATAGAATCGGTTTTATTTCATTTATTTTGAATTTCTAATGATACAGTAAATAACAAAATTTCCAATAACATCATCTTTTTATACGCAATAAGCAGTCATCTTATACTACAGGTATAGGATAAATTCATGAAAATTCTCAAATTTTTTAGTCTTGACCTTGTCTTATCTAAAGGTCGCCTTATATGTGGAAATATACAGTATTTTGTTTTGAGAATGCAATTTTTACCAATGTTTAGGCTAATCTAATAATTATTGATTCCATTAGTATATAACTTATTCTTTTAGTTCAACACTACCTATATGACATTACATTTATAATGATTTATAGCTAGTTTGAAGCCTGCATCTTCGGTTATATACTGATGAAATTGGCTTCTGGTCCAATAACACAATAGATGGAAAACTTGAACTTTGAATAGTCATAACTTGGTTCCTAATTGAGCTACCAAAATAAATTTAGTACCTTTTTTTATGTTTTCTTGTGTTCGCTATACCTGTATTAAAGGCTTTTTGACATATTGAAAATAAAATTTTAGTTTGGGATTATCATAGCCCTTTCACTACTCTGTGCATGTGATCAAGAGCAGACATTATATATCTTCATGACCTTAACCTTTTCTTCATCATGTTGCCCCAATCCCTTCAATTTAATATAGCAAGTTCACTTAGATTCATAATAAACCTAATATTTTTTTTTAGTTGTTTCAGTATTATAAACTTAGTCTGAATACTTTTCGGGAACATTTAAATAAATTTTGTACTTCATAGCAACTTTGGATTTATTTCCTTTTGATTTTAAGTGCAATGGCAGGCCCAGTTAATGCCATCATATTCCCTTAACATATAACCTGGTGACTTCTCGCCAAACAAAGGAGAGCAAGGAGGAGGCAAAATGCAGGCACCCAGGCCTTTGTGACCAGGGGGCTTGGATGGGTTATGTATTGAGTTATGTGCTCATTTATTTTTCTTCTGCCAACTGGATGCTAGTTGAGCTTTCCTATCCACTCTTACTTCTGGCTACCACGGACAATTATCTTCTGGTATTCCTGGCTTTTACCACTACTGGCTATCTCAGATCCTTCCTTTTGGCAATCCTGATCTAAACTACTTCCGGCTACCACAGAATCTTACTTATGGCTACCATGGACCCTTATCTTCTGTCATTCCTGGCCTTTATTACTTCCGGCTACACATCGGTCCCTACTTCCGGCATCTCTATATCAACCTCACTTGGTTGATCGGCATTAATGGACCTGTTTTAACCAGCAATTATGGAATGCCAACACAGGACATTTAATTGGATTTTCTTCTCTTTGGCTATATCGTCCAGATTTCAAATAACCTACTCTGTACACTTTGGTTAAAATACTATGGAAGGTTCATCACTGGACTTAACCAGCAACTTTTAAACACTTTTGCCAAACATGTGAATTGAACTTTCGAACTGGGGACTTACATGCCACCTTAACTTACATGGACTCTACTTTTAACATTTAGTCAGTTATTTTATCTAGATCTTCTTGTCGGTTAGTATTACTTAATTTACTTAATTCTACCTCCATTACTTGATTCTTGTTTGTTCATGCTCCTTTAATCCAAAGATACTTTTGTAGATGATGTAAATAAATTTTGTATTAATTTTAAGTTTGTCGTTTGTTGTCCTCTTGTTGGCCATGTCAAATTCACGTCATTTATTTTTAAAATGTTAGTGGGCCTCTTATGACTCGTACTTATTGGGGCGCACAGGCCATGTTACATCGCACCACCTCCAGAGGGTCCGCTTACTACAGGATACTTTAACGAATAAACAAGATGGCTACATTTTAAATAACAGGAGAGTGATAACGAAGGGACATTATTAATAAAAAGTCAAGGGAGATAACTAAATGAAAATATGTTACTTTTGAGGTGTATGAGTGTTCACCACAGCGCGAAATTACACATTTCAAAAATAAAGTTCAAGCAATCAAGAATGATAATATTTCTGGAAAATATACCAAACGAAAAGTGTGTATTAATAGAAACCACATTAGTCGTTTGGTAATAATTAAATATTGATATTTTTCCCAAAATATTCTTGATTTATTTGCATGGTAAAGAAAAGATTTTTATTTTTAGTTGAGACTGAAGTGAAGTGTCTATTTTTGTTGTGTATGTATTTTTTTATATTCTTTGGATGACTTTGACCCTAATTTATTTAAGAAAGTTAAAAAAAAAAAAACATTTGGATTTTTAGGTGTGTTCGATTTACAATATCGCTAAAATAGAGACCCTTTTTGTTATTTGTATCAATTTTTATGAAAGTAGGTAGTGAATCTTTTTTTCGTTATTTCATGTTCCCGGCACGGAAGACGGAAAAAAAAAATTAGTAAAGCTACATGTTCTATTTCTATTCGACGAAGAACTAAATTCGTGAGGTTACGAAAATCCCTATTCCCACCTATTACCCTCTAAGTTACTCGTTAAATATTCTTTTTCATTTTTATATGCTTTTGTTTTAGTTTAATACTCCCACTTACTGCTTCTTGCATAAAACGCGACCACAAAATCAGGGTCCATAGAGCAGTATGTTCAAGATTGAACATTTGCTGTCATAACAGCGAAGACAAAATCAGGGTTTGGGAATTTATCCGTTTAAAAACGTTAAGTGAACCATCACTTTTTACTAGAGCCATTTCTTTTTATTTCATCTTATGTTTCATTTCTCGCAAATGAACTGGATCCCTAAAAAAGGGAAACAGTCATTTTCAGTAAAATAGCAGGAGGACAAACAAGTGTAGAAAAATATTAATTAAGAATGAACCTTTAAAAAAAAAACCCAAAACAGTGTGTTTGGTTGTTTTTGTAATTATATTTTAAACTTTTTCAGCTCATACGATACGCGTTTTGTAAATTTTACGACACCAAAATGCACTTTGTTGTTTTTAAATGTTTTTTTCCAAATAAAATTACAATAAAATCCAAATGCTTACCAAATTAAATTATTATTTAAAGTAGCAAATAGTAAGTAAGTACCAATTGACTAGAGAGACCTTACTGTTTTCGATCTAGTACGCCTTGAACAAAAACCACGAACATTCCAAAAAGGTCTCTGCTCGATGTCTTTTCGCAAGTATCCATAAGAAAAAACAAGTTGGAAAAGTTTTGTTTAAAAAATCTAAAGGCAATGATGTCTTTTTGCAATATTGTCAAAATGTCAACATAAAACGAATGTTTTTTTTGTTAATAATGTTGTTGTTGTTGTTGTTTTAACTAACAAATAAAAAAGTATTAACCAGACGTAATAAAATGCTTACTTACGTTTCGGTTTAAAGTAAGTAAATTAATGGGTTAGGCAACTGAATAACATTTTAATTTAATGACCGACTTACGGGAATCCGATCTGAAAGAGATTGCTTTTTAAAGAAGTGAATCTCGTCCTGTAACTTTTTTTAAGATTAAAATTTTAAATCCTCCTACAAGTTGTGAGAGTGATCTCCCTTGTTTGGTGGAACTCTTGCAAATGGATTTCGAGCCTATGTTTACATTTCTTCGTTTAGCAAACATTTAAAAATTCGTCTTTCTTTAAAATCAAATTCTTTTGTGGACTAAAACATTACAAGGGATGTCTATCTAAAAGCATTTTTAATACATTTCATTCACGATGCAGTCTAACAACCAGTAATTATCGTCTTTCTGATCACTTTGAAACGTCGCCTCCTTTCCACTGCTACTGCCATTGCTTGGATAGAAATGAATTGTCTTGCCTTAACATATACAAGATGAATTAGTTTGTCATTTTATTGATTATCGGTACGTCCAGTTACTTGGCCAGAGTTAAAAGCCAGAGTCCACTTTCTTCAAAAACGGTGTTTACATAGGGGAAGTAACTCTAAAATATCGAGATCTCCGGTCGGTGGAAAAAGTGACCTATGGTGAGTTTAAATGGACAATAATTAATATAATTGGATATATACTTAAAAGAAATGAAAAAAATATTGATTCAAGCTGATCATTTTTATTAACAACAATGAAAATGTAATTATACTATAATAATATGCATTTAAGAGGAATTAGATTTTTGTTATAAATACCATAGATTCTGGTTAGCACACATTGTGGGAGTTCTAATTTAAAAGTGCTATTCAAAGTGCAGAGAACTAAAGATTATATGTGGAAAGGTATTGGATGACTGATATTCTTATATATATGTTTCAGAATAATGTGATAAAACAAAGCTTACGGCTTTTGAAAATTATTGTAAATGGTATGGTACACCTTAAAACTTTATCGTAAAGCTGTCAACTTCAGGTCGTTCGAGAGTGGTCTCCCCTTATTTGAGTTTGGAACTCTTCTGTCACAGACGCAAGTTTTCTCGTCTACGGACCCTGGGTTCTTAACCTTACACCGAAATTTCTGAATTTTTTTTTTTTTTTTATTTATTTCCTTCCTTTATTTCCCGCGACGTCTTTTACATTATTTATTGACCTCTCTTTTTTTTTGTTTTTTCATGAATTTACTTTTTTTTTGTTTTTTTTTTTAAATAATAAGTGGGGCGACTTGCATTTTTTTTTTTTAAATTAAATCTCGATTTCGTTATTGTGCTCTAAGAGAATTGTAAGTTGTGGTGAGACACAACGACTGGACTGTCTCTTTATTTTTCTGACCAGTCAAGAGGGAAAGCAGCAGCATGTCTGTCAACTGGTCAGATGATTCTTCCACGGCTGGGAAACGGTCGAAAATTATCCATAACCTTCACGCAGCAGTGACCAATAATTGGGATATTGATGGTGGTTTGGCTGCAGACTTTGATGGTTCCCTGTCTGGTCTCGGATCAGAGTTGGGTACGGGGACATATAACATGAGGTAAGTTTTTCTTTCCTTTGTTTTTCTTTTACTCTGTTGCTTAGAAGTTTCTATCTCACGCAATCGTCTTTACTTTTTGTAATTATAAATTGCTTTGCCATATTTCATACTGTAATTATAATTTTCTTTTTAAAACTTTTTGACAGCACTAAAATATTTTCTCATGAAACCCAGCGAAATGAGCAGTAAAAAAAAAACACAACAAAAACGATGTCATATTGATAGATTTTTTTTTAAAACAATAACGTAAAAAATAAACAAAAAAACTTTTTTTTTTTTTTTTTAGAAAAAGTGGAAAACTCTTTCTCTGCTTGTGTTCAGAAAAAATTACGATAAGTTAGTCACGTGAATTTTTGGATATGTATTTTGGCGTGAATTTTTGACTGTCATTCCATGATTTATATTGTATTGTTTGTTAAGGGTCCCACACGCGAAGTTGCCATTATTAATCTGTTTTTGTACCTTGCTTCATATTGCGAGTGAAAGTTTTGTCCGCGTTAATCTTGTCTTTATGGCAAATTCTTAGTGCCTTTTGAAATCGTAGTTATAAAATCAAATCCATATTATTGGATAAAAAAAAAGAGCTCTGTAGCTTCGAATAATCTTTTCTTGCTTGCATGCAGAACCGATTACGGTAAAGAAAGATGTAGCCAAGCACTAGCGATCTTTTCTACATTGCATGCCTCGTGTAGTTTGTCTTTCAAGTGAAGTCTCTAACAAGTCTAATGTTGGTCAACTTTATTAGTTTTCATATTTTCCGCGTGGGACTTTCCAAAATCCATAATAAAAATCAAAACACCAGACTTAAACAGTAGTCGTAATTCTAAAATTAAGATCAAGCATGAGTAGTACAATTAATTAACGATAAGGCGTGAAAAATCTCATTAATGTAATGAATACAAAATAGTTTGACTTGCATTTAAAAGTGATAAAATTTCCTGTCAATATTTACAAACCTTTTAGTCATGTATAGTAAAGAAAAAAAATTGAATTGCAAAGTACTTTACCAAACTTTTGAGAGTTTTTTTTTTGTATTAATAACAAAATAACAAACTTTTTTTCCTCGTGATTTGTAGAGAAAAAAAGTAAATAAAAAAACAAAAGCAAAGTATTCGTGATCTAAAGTTAAAAATTAAGAAACGTGTTTGGTTTCAGTCTGTCTTTCTTTTTTTTTTTTTTTTTAATTCTGTAAAATTTCGTGACTTCTTTTTTTTTTTAATGTCATTTTTAGTTTTTTGTCTTTATGAAAATATTGGTGACTAAGTTGCGTCCTGTCAATTTCAAAATATTAAACTTGGTTTTAAGTAAATATAAATTTTTGTTTTCATATTCCTCATTCTGGAACCTTTTTTTAATCGGACACAATGATGAGATAAGAAGAGTGTGGTGCCAATCTTTCAATGAGATATATACCTAGAAAATCAGCATTTGAAATGTGACTTTTTTTTTTTTAACTATGCCACGAACACTGACACTTCCCGCAAGGAGATCGGTCCAGATTATTATTGAAAAAGAAAAGGAAAATGCAAAAATAAGTAAGATTTGTAATCAAATAAATTAAAATCTTTCGCCCTAAAAAAGGGAAAAAGAAAAAAAAAAGCGAGCGTTGTTTTTCTGTATTTAAATTAAAATAAAAGAATAAAAAAAAAACTATCGAAGATCAAAAAGTGTTTTTTATTTGCTTTAAATTGCAAAATCATTTATTTTACGTGTGAATATTTTGAAAATAATAAAAAAAATTGTCTAGAAAAGAAAAATTCAAAACGTTCTACACACCCACCGACCGGCTCGCTCCGTAAAACCCCCCACTGAATCGGATTTTATTTATATTAATAAATTATAATTATTTATTAGTAACATAAAACAAGAGACAGTTCACTCACTTTTTTCTTGTTTTAATTATTTACCAACAAATTACGATGATTGGAAAAAAAATTAGGAGTAAACAATAAAAACATTCAATTACATTTCCACTTTAATTCTATTCCAATTAACTTTTCTTTTCTTTTTTTAGTTATGCAAATTAACGTCAACTTCAAAACAATTTTCATACCCGATATTGCGAGTAATACGTATTTATTTAGAGATTCTTTTTTTGTTTTATTTATTTTATTTTTGAAGGCATGAATAAAAATCTGAATTTACTGAAGTATTTGAAAAGATAAAAAATATTCATTCATTGTGTAGTCACAGTCGAAAAAACTAATTGAAGTTTTTAGAACCATTTTTTCTTTGATAATTAATTTAATTACCTTTTGTTTATTTTGTCGGATACTGTTTTTAATGTTTATTTCGATATTTTTTTTTTTTTTTTTTTTTTTACAATGACTTCTGAATTATTAATTTTTTGTGACCTTGAATCAATGAATAGATTTCTTACAGTTTGTGCAATAACAATTATTTTCTGAACGCAATAAAAACATTCAATGATAAAAGTTTTTAAAAGCTACTAATTAATTCTTTCAGGAATGTCTGTGTGACTGTAGTGTTAAGTAATGAACTGTCATCAAACATGCTACAATACATTTATTGAAAATCGTGATATAGTTTCTCTAAAAGCCAAACTATTGTTTTTCATTCCTTGTTTCCTTTGAGAATCAAACTGATTTTTCTCTCTAGAGACAGAACACAAATTTGGCTGACATTGACAATATTTACTTGTTCATAAAGTGCGTGAGCAGTTTTGATTTCACAAGTATTTTTAATGCATAAACTGTATTGTGAAATAATCTTGACTATATTTAAAAAAAAAAAAAAAAAAAAGTCCAGCATTTTCAACATAGCCGATGATGTGTTTATTGACTCAAAAGTGCCAGGTAACCGTAAATTTTCTGAATTAATGAGAGATGGTTCATGAGTCATGAGGGAGATTAAATTGAGATGCATTTAATTGTTTTAAAAATATTTAGAGAATGTTTCAGGTATGTTAAGATTGCAGTTGTCTTCTGATTATTTTGTACAATTCCTAACTTATCTTTCTCTCCCATTAAAAAAAAAAACAGCAGGCAGAAATGATTCTCTCTTAAAAGTTAGCCTGATGCAACTTAACATATTTAATTTATATTTAAATCAATGTTGGCACATTGAAATTATGTTTAAATCATTATTATCAAAGTTACCTGAAACTTTGGGTAACTTTGATAATGGAAAAAAAACTAAAAAATATATGTAGTCTATGATCCAATTGAAAGTTATTACCTATGATATAGTTGCAGGCAGGCTGTTGAAATGAAAAATGGTATCTATAGCATGTATTGTTGACTAGATGAGTTAACAAATGTGCTGAAAACTTATCAAAGTTTTTTTTATATATATATATATATATATATACACACACACACACACACTAGTCAAATTACCTGCACATTGCTGCATGTCACACATTTCTTTTGTAAGAAAATGATGATCAATCATTGTTATAATTTGTGGAGAAAAATGATGCATTTCAATATTACTTGATGATCTTGCTGATGTGACCGGTACCTTCCTTTTTTCTCCTGCATTTTGGATAGGCGTCATTCCTTTTATTCAAATTTAAGTTTAATTTAAATCAATGGGGGAAAAAGAATTTCAGTGGGGTGGTATCTCTTGGGGGACTCCCTGTCATCAAAATGAAATATTTTTTTATTGAAGTACCCTGGGTAATATAGTTTCAGAATATATATATATATATATATATATATATATAGGCATGTGGCCAAATGGTTAGAATGTTTACTGTCTAGCTATGAGACCTGGTTTTGAATATCACCATGGTCAGTTTGTCAGGGAGGTGACTTTTTGATAATATTGTTCTGGGGATGCAGCTTAGAACCCTTGAAATGTTTCTGAAAACCAAATTATAGGTTAAACCAAGCTTTGTGAGTGTAAATTGGGTAGATGGAACTGTTCAGAAGCTGTTGATAGTTGTGCTAGTACAAATTCATAAGTCATTGTGACCAAGGGTTTGAGTGTACTGGCTTTGTTAAAAAAAAAATTGATCATGCCAAATTATGTGCTCACTCTCATAAACTGTAACTACAGTTTGCTCAGCATAGATGCAGTATAAAACTATGTAGGTTGAGCAGGTATCTGTAATAGGTATTTGCTCACTGCCCTGGCAGATGGGTGTGTTCAGAAAAGAGTAGCCAGCTATTTTACCTTCTGATGTCCCCTTGTGTCTTGGTGGCATTATCACCTTGCTTTGAGTGGTGTCTCTTACCCTGAAACTGTTTACCTCAAGTAGCTCTTCAACCTTGAACAGTTTTGACATTTAAATATATATGTGTGTGTCACTGCAAATCCAACAAAATAAAAGGAAATAGTGTATGATTTTTATTATTAAAAAGCAATATTTTGATGTTCATATTACCTCTTCTAGTTCTCAATAGATTTGTGTGTAGTTATGCAAAAGAAAAGGTTTCCAATCTTTAATAAAGGATTTCATTACATTTTTACCTATTAATTATTTGCAATCAACCCATGGTGAAAAATAGCCTTATAATCTGTTTGTACATTGCTACACAATAGACTGAGATTGATATGCATCATTCAGTCCTCTCATCACTGCTCTTAGTGTTTTGTGGCTATGTATGCAGTATGGCCAAAGTATGGTTTGATTCTAGAGAAGTCTTTACTACCTTACATGGGGTGAATTTGATTAAAAATTGTTGATGTAAAATAAATTAAAATCCAAATGAGTGTTGTCATAATTTCAGTTTGATTATTCCCTCATGACGATGCATATATATATATATATATATATATATATATATATATATATATATATATATTATAATCTCATGTAAAACATAAATGATCTGTACAAAATGAATGTCATAGAACTGAAGTTTTACACTCTCTGTTGATTCTTCAGTTAATGATTTCTTATTTATACTTTGTTGAGAAAATGAATGACATAATGAGGACAAAAAAATCTTATGAAATGTTTCATCCTTCAAAAAGACTTCTTCAGACTAAATGATTTTATTGATGGAATCCTGTATATGTAGTTTAATCAAAAAATATTGGTAATGGAGCTGACATATGCAGAGTGAAGCAGCTTGTCACAGATTGACCTTAAACTCTGTTGTGCATACACATTAAGTTATAATGTTCTTGCTCCTGTTGTTTATAGCAGTACTTGGAAGGAAAGTGTGTAGTGTGATCATCTTGCCAACCACAGAGGTTCTATCAGTGATCATAGCTTGTTTTTAGTCAAGTACAACATTTCCCAGGTTTGGCAACTAACACATTTCCCAGCTCTCATCTCTTGCAACTTTTTTTTTTTTTTTTTTTTTCAAAAATCACATCCCACTTGAAAGGAACTAGATTTCAAGACATTGAGGAAATCCTAAAGAATGCGACTAGTCAGCTGATTGCTATCTTAAAAAGTTGTTTCAGGAATGCTTCCATCAATGGAAATAAAGCTGGATAAAGTATATGGATTCAGAAGAGGATTATGTCAAAGGAAATTAAATGCCAATTTGACATGTGTTATAGTTTTTGTTTTATAGGACCAGACCTGATACTTTTTGACCAGAACTCGTATATGTTGGAAGGATGGAATGAAAATGTAAACAAGCATTGCTTATAATTAAACCTCAATAGAAACGCTGAAGATGCAAGAATGCTTAATTTTAAATTTCTGGCATCAGGTAGATCTATATGTACAGCCTAGCCAATGTCATTTAGTTTCTTATCACTTTTTTTGCTTTTATTGCTGGTAAATGATTTTAAACAACTTCTGTGATTGGATATTAACCTTTTTTTTTTTTTTTTAATCATTATTTACCTTTTTATTTGATTTATCAAAGTTTTAATGTCAAATGAAGTCCATATAAACCTTGGGAGTATCTTCTTACATGACACAAATGGTTGGCATGCTGTTGTTGAGAAGTTTTTTTGTTTTTTTTCCATTAACAGTGAAGCTCTTCTGGCTCTTCCTGTCTTCAAGCAGGAAAATCTAGAGAATGGGTAAGTTTCTTTTTAACAAATGTTTCTGCTTTTGTAATTGTTCATGTGGACCCCCTTTCTCTTTTCCTCAACTTATTAAGGGCATAGTTGCCTTTGAAAAGTGGCTAAGCAGAAAACAAAGCTACTTGCTTCTTTGCAAAATGCGACATTATTTGATGTTATCTATCCAACTGAGTGTAGAATAGCTCTCACATGTAGCACAGGTTTTATCTGGTCAGTTTGGTCAGCCTCTTCTGCTCAAGTCCTTCTGTTTGGGATCAATTGTTAGTGAGGAAGTTATGACCTAAAAACATTGTAAGTTCTTTTGTATAAATTTATTAAATATTTAATGAAATCTTTCATTGTCTTAATAAAGTTGTGCATGCAAGGATTTTAATTACTGAAAATGATTTTGAGTGACCCATATATTATAACCTTTTTAGGCAATCTTTCTTTTCTTCTGTTAAATTATTTTGGAATGCTTTGCTGATGTCTGCATGCATGACCAACAAAAGCCATCTACAAAATTCAAAGCATGTTTTTGAAAACTCATTTTAATGTTGCAATGTTGGCGGTTTTGATTATTTTTCAAAAATTTATATGATACTAACCATCTTAAAATTGAAAAGTTATCTTGCGTTAAATTATGTAATTTCCATAAATTTATATATAAATTTAAATTTATGGAATTATTTTGATGATCTGCAATTTTCAATGGTGCATATGGTTTTCCAGCCATAACGAAATAAAATCTTATAATGTGATCATAATGTCAATTTTGAAAATTTAAAAACTTTGAAGTATGTCCTAAAAAATTAAAACAGTTATTGAATAAAAATGATTAAATAGTTTCAAGTAAAAATTATTAAAACTTTAAATTCTTAGTTATTATTTAAATAAAACAAAAGATAATAATTTTTTAAGTCTTATAGATAAAAATTAAACGCATAAAATGTCAACTTAGTTTATTGTTTGAATAAAATCAAAAAACATTTTAACATGAGAAAGTACAAAATCACCCCTTTTTAATTCTGTAAGTCGTTTCACCATTGTTTAATATTTGTACAGTAGCAGTCATTAATTTTTCCGGGAATTTAGTCTTCTATTTAGAAGAATGGTACTTTATCTTGGCTTTTAAACTAAGGTTTTGGTTCACATTAACAATCAGATGAATGCTTAAAAATATGTTGAATTTTTTTCTTGACATTTACATATAGCCAGAATGTATTTTCATAAATAAAAGCCAATGTAGATATGTATTAGATTATTTAGCTACTTAGTTGGAAAGGTATTTATATTTAAACTGGTATTTATGAAAATGTTAAGTACTTTTGTTTATTTAATTCAAGATGATGAATCTTTACCTATTTTGCAGTGTTTGTAATATATGTGCCCGTAAATTTTTAAGGATGTTTATGATATACAGGGTGTCCTTAAAGTCTAGACACATAGGCAAAAATGCATATTTTCAAGAAAGAAATTTTCAACATTTTATTGAATTGAAATATTAACAAAAATCTTCAATATGATTTCTATTGTTTATGATGCAAAGGTTGATGTGCCTTGCAGAACTCATGTGAACTCAATGCAATAACTCCCAATTGCTGTCAATTTTAGCCCATTTACTCTTTATGTGCTCAACCAAGTGTGTTGCATCTGTGATTTTCATTGAGTAGACCTTCTCCTTTAGCAGATCCCTGAAAATGAAGTCAATTTTTTCTTCTGCAGAGATAAAAAAAAAAAATATTGTTAATGAGATTTCTTATGTTCAGACTGTAGGGACACCCTGCATACTACACCCACATGAAACTCCTGTTTTTATTTTGAGGAAATTAATCTGTTTTCACTATTAATTGCATCAAGTGACTATCAAATAATATCAGAGATTCAAGAAAAATAATTGTTCAAATTTTTATCACATTCCAGAAAGTTTATCCAAAATTATACTACTGATTTCAAGTCTTTCTATTAAATTTCTAGAAATTTTATTTTTAGTATATTCATTCATGAAAATTCCAGATAGTGGTGTTAATTTGTCATTTTCTAGCATATTCTTATAAATTATAGATGAATGAGATTTGATGTAATCATTGTTAATGTATGGTCGTCAGGAAACTTTAGTATAAATAAAACCAAAGAACTGAGTGAAGTTCACATTGTAGCTTTTCACAAGTAGATAAAGGCTGCAAAACTGTTAGAGCAATTTCAAGTGCAGGTATCCATGCTGTAGACTTAAGTAAGAAAAAGGCTGTATGAAACCATGGGTATTTTAAGGATCACAACCAGGGCTGTCTTGAATGTTGGTGAATATGGCATTGTTGTATCAAGGCAGACATTGCACAAAGGTGGCTTCCAAGCTTGTAGACCAAGAAAAACTTTACTCCTAGTAAAATACATAAAAGTTCATATGATGCGTTCAGCAGAGGAGAGGTATATTCAACATTTGATAATTTTGTGGAAATATGTGATCAAAGGTTTTAGGCAGTTTTGATCAACATTTCTTTTCATGTTGGGCTGTAAGGAATTGTAAATGTAGGACTACCTTACACTTAAGTAGTAAAATAGTAGCAATAATAATATTTATCAAGGATTTATTACAGGAAATATAAAGTTTTATGGAAACATTAACAATTATGTATTTTGTTACATAACAAATAAATAAAAATAATATAAATTTTGATGCTATATTCAAATTGTTGTTACATATTTTTCATTTACTCCTTTGCTATTGGCAGCATTTTAGAATACTTTGGTTGCAATGCTAAGTTTTCTAAGTTGAACAAACTGGAGCTATTTTGTTTATGCTTTGTTACCTCTCTTTTCCCATTGCTTTCTTCCAGTCATTTTGATGGGCAATAGTGAAATTCTGAAATTTAGAATGATCTTATTCCATTTCAAAAATAAAGCCTGTAAAAAGGAATATTTAAAATTAATATATGACCAAAAATGAAATGCTTTTGACAAAAAACCTTAATGATTTCACTATAATTATGTAACAATAATGTAATGATATTCTACAGACAAATCTACGGTTTGTTACCTAATCTCATTGCATGGTTATTAAATCTAAATTGAGCTTGAAATATTGTGTAATCAGCTCTAATTTTTTGTAAAATACTTAGATAATATATAATGAATAATTTGCAGTGAAAATGCATTTTTTTTTTTTTTTTTTTTTGTTAAATATGTCCCTCCTCCATTGTATGCATCATATAGCCTTTACAAAAGCTCTTAGGCTTCAATTCTGTTGTCAGACAAAACCTGGGGTTTATTGGACATAAGAATGTTTTGGTGAAAGAAATGACATAGCTTCAATCTGAAGAACCATGTATCCTTGGTGCAACATGGTAAGAATATGATGTTCTGAAGATGCTTTTTTGACTAATGGGCCTAGCTACCTTGTATGAAAAAGGAGCAATATATTTAAGATCTTGATGGAAAGCATTAATCAGTCTGCAGAAAAACATGACCGTTGCTTTCTATTGGAGCAATCATCTGAAACATACAACAAAGCTGGTAAAAAAATTATTCATTAATATTGTCAATGTTTTGAAGTAGTCAACCTCTCAATAATATGAGGAGAGCTCAAGACCGGGATGATGACAAGTGGTGACTCTTTTGTATAAGAGGAGTGATTGGAAATTGGAGATATGCCAAGAGATTATGAATAATTACAAGAACTGATTGGCATTTATAATTGCAAATAATAACTTTAACACTGATTACTAAGAAAGGAGTGTTATTAATTGGGGATGCGGCATATTTTTTATTTTTGTATAAATATGTTAATAAAAGTTGTAATAACTTAATATTTTTTATTTTTTTCAAATACCTTTTAGATTTATGCCAGCATATACAAAAAATATTACTTCAAAAATGAAAAAAAAAAATTGAATACATTAAATTTAGCAATTGATGACTTTGAGTGTAAGTAAATGTTAGGGCTTTAGCATCTAGAAAATACCTGTGCATATTGATTTAAAATACCTGTACATATTGATTTAATGATTCATTAATTATGACTTAGATAAAATTATTTGAATTTTATTATTTATTTATTTTTTTATTAGGTTTTTATGGCTGAATTTGACATTTAAGAAATGCTACTGAAATTATAATTAAAAATTTTAAAATGATTTGAAGGTTTTCGATGATGTATAAGTTTGCCCTCTCATGGATTTTGCATATAAATTGAAATTTTGTGTCTGAGTGTTTAGAAAGGTGTTTTTAAAAACTGCTTCTTGTTGCCCAAATGACTCCTCTTACATGTCCAAACACCTTATATAATGTTAAATACAGTGTAATGAATTTTATTATTTTGTATTTGGAGTTTTTCTAATGATTTGAAATATTGAAAGTTTAGAAACTTGACTTTGTATTTACAGAAATTAATTCTGAGAATCTGGATATTTAAGTAGTCATTTCACTTTAACAGATTAAATTATTTTAGATTAAAACATTTTAAAATGTAATATTCTTAATTTTTATTATAATGTGCTCACCTCTCAAAAGAATGATTCTCTTTTAAAATGAAAAAAAATTCCTTATTTTCTAATATGGTAAATATAAAAAATAAATGGATGGAAATTAACTTAAATCTGTAAGGGATTGGGAATGTCTATTAATCCATTATTTGGGAGTGGCTATTAATTGGTAGCAAAATTATTTTGAAAGATTATTATGTAGTTTCAATTTTGTTTTGTTAACCTCATTAAATGATGAAATTTTTATTCAAGTTAATGGATTAACAAACATTTTATTTGCTTATTTACACTATTTACATTGTTTGAACTGTTGTCCTCATCTCTGTTGCTATATCCATGATGTTTTGGCCATTGTATCCTCCGGCCTTCTTCATGTGATTGGAATTTTGAACTGAACCCTTTATTTCATCCACTGAGGTAGTCTTCTAGTTCCATGTGCCATGCCTCTTCCAGATGTCTCAGTATCTGTTATCTCTCTTTAACTCACCTCTCCATTTTTTTTTTTTTTTTTTTTTTTTTTTTTGTTTTGTTTATTTCGGCTGTAGCTAGATATTGAACTCACAGATCTGGGTAAAGTTACTAGATTCAACCAACACTTTTATAGATTGGGGAATATGTCATTGAGAAACCTGAAGAAGGCTGGAGCATATAACAGCTGAAACATTGTGAATATGGCAACAAAGATTAGGACAACATTCTGAAGCAATGTAAATAGTGTAAACAATTACAATACCTCATCTCCCGAAATATAGATGGATACTTATTGATGCTATCAAAATTATAAAAAAAAAAGGGCTGAAAAGAATTACACACACACACACACGCACACACACACACACACACGCACATATATGATATGCATATTTATGATAAAGTCCCTTGGGACGAAACCTGTTGGTAAAGTTTTCCTTTTGTCTTTATACATATTGTCTTTTTACAGATATATTTATTTATATACATATCTAATGAAATGCATAATCCTTGAAATGTAATCTCAAAAATGAGTAAAAAAAAAAATGTAAAATTTCAGATTTCAATATGTTCTTGGTGCTGCCACGTCTCCTGCTGTTAAAATAAACGAGGAAACATTGACATATTTAAACCAAGGTAAGAATTGTTTTCTTTCTAGTTGCTTCTGTAGTAATTAAATTAATGTATATTAAGGCTTACTAGCCAATTACCTTATATACTCGTGTGTAAGCCAACTTCATGTATAATGCAACCCTTGAATTTTTTTGCACAAATTTTAACTCTTCTAGAAAAGATTTACCTGTGTATAGCACAACTCCCTATTTGTGCTAAAAAAAATTGATCTCAAAAACTCTCACTCTACTCAAATATATATGGTAGAAGTGGATGCTTTATTGTATTGATGTAAAAGTAGGCAAGGAAAGCAAGAAGAAAGGTTGAATTATCAGAAGACAATGGATGATCTTCAGTAAAAGAGATAACCTAATAGGAAAATTTTGTTAGGAAAAAAAAAAAAGTTCTGAACTGCTATGCAATATCTTATCTCCTATATGGCAGTGAATACTGGAGATTTTCCTTACAGATGAAGACGAGACTTTAAGCAGCAATGTGCTTCTACCAACAAATGCTGAGAAGCCCATGGACAAAATATATGGAGGAATGAAGACTTCTTAAGTAAATAAGAACAACTGATAAACTTACACTTACAATCTGAAAGAAAATGGAAACAAAAAGGACACTTGTATTTAGAATCAGAAAGAAACAGCTGAAATTTCTGGGCTGCATAATCTAGAAAACTTAACACTCACGGAACATATTGAAGGAAAGAAAAGCAGGAGAAACAGTAACCATAATGTGTTTGTATGGAATGATAGCAAAACAGAGGGATCGTAAAGGATCAGTCTAAAATTATTTAGGGCAACAAAAAGTTGTGGAGAGCTATGATTGCCACATTTAAAAAGACTTTGGACATAAAATAGTAATAATATTTAATCGAAACGTCTTATTTCATACTGAAATTTTACTATTTTTTAAACATTTCTCAGTTCAAATTTCTCGGAATTTTTTATTTGAAATATTGAAAATACTCGATGTGTGGTTAAACTTTATTTACAAATGTACTATTATTTTTTTTCTTTATTTTTTAGGACAATCCTATGAAATTAAACTGAAAAAACTTGGTGATCTCTCAAATTTCAAAGGCAAATACCTCCGAGTAAGTGCAAATGAAATCTGTGACAAAATGTATCTACATTGCATGCAGTCATTTAAGACTGCATGTAGTGTAAGTGCAATTTGTGCTTGTTATCAAAGGTTTAGCTAATCAAACCCATTTTTTCTTACCAAACCTGTTATGTTTTTGCCTTCAAGGGCCTATATATTTTCTATACACTTGACTATGTCAACTTTTACTGTCAGTTAAGATTGATAATCTTGCTGAGTGTTAATGCATACCAGCTCTAATAAATTAAAAACTATTCAAGGGTGTTACTTTTGTGGAGACAATTTTTTTTTTTTTTTATTTTATTTTATTTTTTTTCCTTTTATTTTTTTTCCTTTCTCTTAATGCAACAATTATGCGAAGAAATTCACATATTTAGTTTTGCAAGCATGATTTCTTTTTTAATTTTGACTTGTAAGTAGTTTTTTTTTTCTTCCCTCTCTAGGGGTTAAAGTATCATATAGTATTTTTTCAACCCCCAACTGTCTTTCTCACAGGTTTGACAGGAGAGATGGACTGAGATAATTCTAGTAAATTGGCACAATTTTAAGTGCATTTGTTTTCATTTTTGGGAAAATCTAAGATCAAAATAACTTTTCACATTTCATTGAACTGGAAATTAAAATGAACAAAATGAAATTGTCTTTTAAGAGAAAACGTATATTTAAATATAGTTTTTGTCATAAAAATTCAATAATCTTTTTATTCTTTTATCTTTGTCAAGATGCTTTTATCATGTTTGACTTTTTCTTAGTGTCTTTTGTTTTGCATATCAGAGATTTATTTTTGGCAACTTTCTATTATTACTGAAATAATTTAATGTAAATTTTCTGTTTGCAGAGTGTTGTGAAAGTTTGTTTCCACGAGCGACGACTTCAATATATGGAAAAAGAACAGTTGGAACTGTGGCGGCTTACACGACCTGGTGAACGCTTGCTTGACATTGGTATATCAAATGTTGTTTATCTTTAGTAATATAATTCTTGGCATTTTATTATAATGCATTGTTCTTGAGAGAATCCCTATGAGATAAGTGTTTATATTTTAAAGTCTTTAAACTTTGTTGAACCTTGTCTGAAGTCATTTTGAAATAATTTGGGCAGTTGTTGAACATGTTGTTATTGCGTGAATATCTGTTAAATATTTCAATTTTAAAATCTTCAAACCTTATCATAACATGGTTTTATGTAAATCATTTTGGGAGTTTGAGTAATCATTAAAATTTTAATCACTGTTCATTATTATAAAAACTAAATTATTCTCCTTAATTTGTACTTTAAAGTGACTTTCAAATGCCATGAATTAATTCATTCACATAGATAAAAATATGTATACTTAAGTTTTCCCTTCAGATTGCTTGAAATGCAAATTATAAATCAGAGATACTAAAATCAAACAAGTACCAAAAGTGTGACACTGAAATCTGAAGACATATTGGGATGGCCAAAGGTGCATTCCCAAAGCTAAGCAGTATATTAAGAGGCAGCAAAAATTTGTTAGAAACAGTGTACTGGACTGTTGTGTAGTATCAGTCCTCCTTTATGGTAGTGAGTGCTGGACAATTACTTCAAAGATGAAGGAGACTTAAAGCAATGGAAATGTGGTTCTATAGGAAGATGCTGAGGATACCATGGACCGAACATGTGAGCAGCAACAAGGTTTTGGACAAAATGTAAACAAAAAAAATTATACTTAACATCGGGAGGAGGCAGTTGAAATTTCTAAAACATATAATAAGGAAGGAGGGCTTGGAGAACTTGATACTCACAAGATAGACTGAGGGTAAGTGGGACAGATGATAGCAGCACATAACTTGCTTGATAAACTTGAGCAAATGGATGGTAGAACAGGGTTTGGGAGAAATAACAAAACGACAAAACTATTAAGAGCCACAAGGGACAGGAAGATGTGGAGGACCATGATTCCCTACCTCCTGAACGGACATGGCACATAAAAGAAGAAAAATTTCCCTGTAATTTACAATGTCTAACATCTTAAGATTTAATCAGACTTAGATTATTTTTTCATTATTATTTATTGTATTGTTGATTCTTATTACAACACACACTGTTTGATTATGAGAATCAACGTTGTGAAATTAATAAAAAAAAAATGTAGCTTTTAATGAGATTTGAACTTGTATCCTAAATGGAATTAAATTGAACTTTTTTAATCTAATTTTTTATGTTTTCTAGAAAAAAGAAATGTTCAAATATTAACATTTCTTTTTTCATGGCAACCTACATTTAAAAAAAAAAAAAAAAAGTGGGGAGTTCCAGTGAAACTTTTCTAAAAAATCAAAATCATAATTCTTGAAAATGATTCTAGGTGAGGGAAATAAAGGAGTCAAGATGACTCTGTAGATCTCTTCTTTATTTACACTGTTTTCTTCTCCTGTTTTTCTTTTGCAGATGTCCCATTGTCATATGGATTAATTGATGTCCGCTTAGACCCAAACAAATTGAATGCTGCTGAGTTTATTTGGGATCCGACAAAAGAGACTGGAGTGTACATTCGTGTGCATTGTATTAGCACAGAATTCACTCCCAAGAAACATGGAGGGGAGAAAGGTGTCCCATTCCGAATTCAAGTGGAGTCTCACACTTCAGGGGAGGGAGATAGCAAGTTGCTTCATTGTGCCTCTTGCCAAGTTAAAGTCTTTAAGGTATGTTCCTATAAGAATTGGCTGAATTACATAGAATTTTAATTTTTATGACAATTTCAACTGACACTATTGTAATTAGTTTAAATAGCTATAGTGTATTTGTTTTGGGAGTTGTGGGACTAATAATTCACTGATCATGAAAATGAAGTTGAATAAAATTAGAATTAACTTTTAATTTGAATAATTTAACATAACTTCGAAATAGCATCAGAGTATTATTGTGATATACGTAGCTGTTATAAGTATTGTATGACAAACATTAGCCAGATATACAAAACATTTGTATGACAAACATTAGCCAGATATACAAAGCTGCAAATTGATGCAAAACCAAAACATTAACCTGAAAACTCGTGTCATGTTCTTAAATAACCTTGTCAGATCGAGACTTTCATGTGGATGTTATGCATCGGGCGTCAAACCCTTTCAGAAATATCTAAATTCTCAGCTGTATACAACTGATTCCTAAGATCAAGGGTGGAAAAAGGTTTTGAGGTGAGTGAAACTTGAGGGTCTTGGCAAAGATCATCCTGCTTTGAACATTGAGAACTGACGCTGCAAAATCGCAAAGAAAGAACATAAAACAATAACAGAAAACACTTGAAGACTATCAATAAGAGCAGCAATTAAAATGGATATCACATGTAACCGGAAGAGAAAATAATGACATAATAAAGATGCTAATATTGCACACTATAAATAAGTTAAGGAAGGAACACCTCTGCCATTATTACTGGAAAAAGTGATAACATCTATTGGACTTTAGAAACTTTTTTCCTGAAAAATTATTTTAAGAGAAAGATTTTATAAATTTCAACCAACATCAGTACTGGCTGCTTGGTCAATGAATGCCAAATGTTTCCTTGTAGGGAAACAGCTAATATCATTACCATTATCATTGGATAAGCTTTCCAAATCATGCATATAAAAAGAAAAACAACTTTTTTTCATTTTCTAAATTTTGAGAAAAGGGTTCAGTTTGCTATGTAAATTCATTGTAAATTAATCCCTTCTCCCTAACCAAGCCCCCAAAATTAAATGTAAGGAAAATAATAACAATAAAGTTTTGTGGCTTTTTAAAAATTATTTGTATTTTTTATATGTAAGCATTATTTTAACTGAAGACTAGAAAAAGCTAAGTAAGGATATTTTAAATAATATAAATATAAAGTGTTTTATTTTATCTTTAAATTATCTAAAGTTTTATAAATGTGCTTTATCACATTTGAGCATTTTTTAATTTTGAAAACATTTTTTTAAAATTCTTTATTTTACACAATAAACTGAAACCCTCTCTTAAAATATAGAAAATTAAAAAACCAAAAAAAAAGAAAAATGTTATTCGTGATCTGGATTACTTATTTGATATTGATATGAAAAAAAAGATTGTTTCTTGGAGATTATTTCTATAGAAATGCCAGAAAATTAAATGTCACTGATTTCAGAATTTTCTTTGAATAAATTATTTTAATTATTCATATTTCTTTGGTTATTAGTTTGTAAAAATGAAGGTGCATAAATGAAACTGTAGCCTGAAATATAATCATTACCTGAATTTTTAATCTGAAATTTTCATTGTTTTATGTTAGATTTGTATGATAAATATTCAACTTTGAAAGGCATTAACAAGGAAGGAGATTGTTGAAAAATATTTGTGTAAAATTCTATTTTTCATTATGAGGCTGGGTACTTATTGATGTACTTTCATAAAATGAATGAAAGATAAGTATGAATGTTTGGCATTCATCATTTTGTGTGATTTGCTTTCATTCATACTAATATATTGTTTTTAATTTACTGTTTATTTACTGTTTTAATGCCAAATCATTTGTTTGTTCTTAACAGCCAAAAGGTGCTGACAGAAAACATAAAACTGACCGTGAGAAAATGGAAAAAAGATCTGAAGCAGAAAAGGTGAGCTTTTTTCCATTTCTCTTTTTTTTTTTTTTTTTTTTTTTTTTTTTTGCAAGAAAGTATTTAGTTTCTATCAGAGGAAATAAATGGAAATTAATCCTTATTAGCAGTACTCATGAAAATTCTAGCTTTTGTATTTTAATTTTCTGTTGAATCATAGTTATTATATTCTTCTATGTGGCGTGTTTTTCATGATGCAGGTGATTATGGCTCTCCACATTTTCTTGTCTTTTTGTAACTCTCAATAAGGTTTGTCTTTTTGCTCTATCTCCTAATCCCTATACTACTTAGAATTTATACAATCTTGTTAGGTAGGTTATGTGATGCTTTCCTCTGTCTCTTTTTCTGTAGAATCACATTTCTGTTTCCTCAAGTCTCTTGTTCATCTGTAATGAGATGGTTCAGTGTTCACTGCTCTAAGGAGGACTGATATTATGTAATGGCTCTGTATTCTTTTCTTTGTTTCTAATGAAATTTTCCTATTTATTAATACTTTGTATGTTTTTGTAAGATATCTTTCACTATTCCAATGCATCTTTGGATTTTGGTGTAGCATTCTCTGTCCTCTGTTAAAACATTTCCTAGATATTTAAATTTTTGTACTTGCTTCATTTTGGTATCTCCAATTTGTAATTCACATGTTGAAGTGTTACTTGTAGGTATTTTTCTCCCAGTATAAGTTATGGATTATTCTAATATGCTTCCCACCCACACACACACACACACACACATACATATATATATATATATATATATATATATATATATATATATAATCTTAGCGGTTCCAGCAATTAGCTATAAATAGGTAATTCAAACTTTGCTCTATCAAGATGGTCTCTTGTGGCCAAACTGGCAGTGACACTGTTTCAATTATAGAAACAGTTACCCTGATAGCCAAAATGAATACAGGTTTGATTCTTGTTGGGAGGCACATTTTTCTTTAGTAGGACTTCTCAATCTAGGCCAGTTGTTATTAATTTCACTGTTTAAGAAAATAAAAAAACCAAAAAAAACAGGTATAGCACCTCATTTGCATGTAGCCACTAAAAACATTATTTTCATAACTTTGAGAATTGTATAAAAATCCTTATGAACTTCTTGATAATGAAATATGACCTCTTGAGAATACTGATTATTCTCTTTCTTCCTCTCCTTTTCCTATATCTAAACAGTTACAAACAGCCTGGTGTACTAATGGCCATTTACGTATACTTCGACAATCACAAAATACCGCTATTAACAGTATGATAATGTAAAATAATAGTACATTCCATTGCTGTGAATGTAATCATAACTCAATGTTTACATTTTCTCAGCTAACCTTGCATTGATACAAGTTGATTTCATTGAATAGGCAATTTATTATGAAGTTATGCCAGTGATATTTAAAGTAGAAATGGTTTTATTACTTTTCAAATCAGCTTATTTGATAATATGAATCTTTTCATGTATGTTATTGGTTATTGCACCGAAGCTGAGGTTAGCCTATTGACAAACATCACTCAGAATTTAAGGTTTCTTTTTTAGAATTGTATTATAAGGTGACCCCTAATTTTTAAGTGTGATATTGGGGAAATAAAAGTTGTCTTATACATGGAAATATATGGTAGTTGAATTTTAGTAGATTTTTAGAATTTTAAATTATGAGCATATATCACCCATCTAGTTTTAAAATCACGTAAGGATACAGACATTTTAAAAATGTAAACATAGATCACAATCTTGCACAAATGTTTCTCTGTAGGGCAAGACGAACCAAAGTCTTTATGAGTCTATATGCAAATTATAGAATTGACCCTTTCCAAAGACAAGCTTGCACGTGTTAATTAATTCTATTCTCTAGACTTTCAGCCATATCATGTTGAAACATTGGTTCTTGTACAAGCAATGTCAAGTCTGGTCAGCACCTAGATAAGTGACCACTTGGGAATACCAGGTGCTGTAAGCTGGGATGCCTGGGTAGTGTAATGGAGAATGGCTTGAAATTGAATGTCAGAGAGCTGAGTACCAATTTCAGTTGGGTTTGTTATATTCATGTGTGTTCAAATACCCTTGAGAAAAGTATGAATACATCTCTTCTCCCCACTCCTCTATCTATAGGTTAATTAGTAGGACTTGTATCAATAAATCACTATTATCTCAAAAAAAAAAAAACCCAAAAAACTTACAAGTTAAAAATAATGGGTGACTACTTGGGAATACCAGGTGCTGTAAACTGGGATGCTTGGGTGGTGTAATGGCTCAGAATTGTTAAATGGAGACCCATTGAGATTTGTTATATTCGCATATATGCAAATACCCTTGGAAATCCACCTCTTCTACCCCCAACTAAGAATTTAACATTATTATATTAAAAAAAAATCTTAAAAATACTTTCTGGCTTTAAATAACCTGAAAAATGTTGATAAGCCGTAAAAAAACAAATCAATCTCCAACCTCTGAATAGTTATACATATATAGACAGTACATTTTTATATATATATATATATATATATATATATATATATATATATATATATAGTGCCACATTGACATTTAAAATGGCAAATAATCATACTAATATAATGAGAAAGCAGAACAAAGAGGCCGATATTATCATTGGTTGGGTGGAGAAGGCAATACATGGATTTGCAGCCAGATAACCATTTCTTACATTTACAGTGATTTGTTTACACTATTTACATCATTTGAACTGTTGTCCTCATCTTTGACATATTCACAGCATTTCGGCCATTGTATGCTTTGGCCTTCTTCAGGTGATATATGTTGAAATTTTGAACCCAACCCTTTTAGCCCATGCGGGTTGATTGTGTCCCCAAGGACACATGGCTCAGTGAATAAAAGCATTGATTGAAGTGACTTGACTCAAAGAGTTGTGAGTTCAATACTTGGTAGACATGAACAAAAATTGGAGAGTTACTAAAGGGAATTAACTGAAACTATCCAGAAAAGGCACGGCACGTAGAACTAGAATAATCTACCCCCATGGACTAAATAAAGGGTTTGGTTCGAAATTCCAACGTATATCACCTGAAGAAGGCTGGAGTGTACAACAGCTGAAACCTTGTGAATATGACACTAAAGATGAGGACAACAATGTAAATAGTGTAAATAATTACAACACCACATCTCAGAGATGTAGACAGATGTTGCAGAGATTTGTTTAATAAACAATTTAAATTTAGCTTTTTGAAATTGTGTGATCTTTGCATGAATGTTAGATTGTACAACATCAACTGGGTAACTATTATCACAAAACTTCCATAATTCCAGAATTTATTATTGTCTTTGAACAAATCATTAGGGCATGATGAACCAAAGTCTCAAAGCGTTTCTATGGTCTGGTTAAAAATAACTTTTCTGTTGGAATTTTCTAGAAGACTCTTTTAATATAAATATTTTGAAGATTGACTAAATGTTAATAGGTGGAATTAAAAAAATTTTATCTAAGGTATCCAAATTTTAAAAAGTCTATGAACTTTCCTGTTTTTATGATTTTTTTTTTTTTTTTGGAAAGGAAAGAGAAAAATAATTTTTGTAAACATTTTTTTAAAATGATTCCTTCTTTAACGTATTTAAAGTAAAATCTAACTTTGACTCATTAATACCCATCATGAAATTGGTTATAAAAATTAAATGTCTGGAATTTATTATTATAGGTTTATAAAATAAAATAAAAAAAAAACAAACTAGTATTATAGGTTTCTACCAATAATCCATTAATACCCACTACCTAATTTTTTTTATTTATTAACAAGTTTTGTTTTTTAATCACAAGAATTGTCACTGTGATGGTAGTCTTTGAACAAGAAAACTAGAATGAAGATCCTGCTTAATTTTCAACTGAAAATGTAATTTTTTTTATTTTACATTTCACCCAAAGCAAGGGAATAAAGCCACTAAAACACTAAGGGTTACTGAGTGTGAAAGAATATAAGAAAAAAATTAAGGAAAAAAGAACAGGAATTAAGAAAAGGGAAGATAATGATTGGCATTGGATTTAAATTTTTGAAGATCAAACTTGACTGGAAAGCAAGAAGCTGGAAAAGAGTTCCACAAGTGAGAACTGTGATAGAAGAAACTGTTAGCATAGAAGTTACGGTTACATCTATCCATTTCAACTATAAGTTGATGAGACCTTGGCACCAATCTAGTATTTTGCTTAAATTCATAATGTTTAGTTACCATAGAGGAAAATTCATCAGAACAATTACCATGAAATTATTTATAGAAAAGGCACAGGGAAGGTACATTATGACAATGTGAAAGTGACTGAATCCAAGATCCCAGGTCATAATTAATAACAATGTGGATTCTTCTTTGGATTTTATCAAGGATCACTGAATATGTAACAGGAGCTCCAGACCATATGTGGCAGCAATATTCTAAGCATTGATGAATGGTAGACTTGTAAATATGTGAGATAGGTTCAGGTGAGAAAAATTGTCTCGCACAACATGGAGAACCAACCTTCCGAGCATTAATTGATTTGATATAATCATTCCAATTCATTGGAAATGTTCATGCAAGAAGACGCAATGAGTTTAAGGAACAAAAGCATTGATGCTGACTTTAAGAAGAAATCTCTGTGGCACAATTCTTAATAGGAAGGTTAAGAATCTCAATTGAAGGGGCATCTTGAAGAAAGTCTTGAAATGCAGAATATTCTTGTGAATAGGAGGTTCCTCTGTAATATATGAGGCAAAAGAAGTTCTGTGTGGTCCGAATTGCCAATAGGATAGAATTCTGATGCTTGACAAGCACTAGGAGGGGGGTTAAGGATCAAATCAACTAAAGAAGCATGTTGATCAGATTTGTTCACATCCTGTATACTATGCTGATTCATACATTAATAATCCTGTTTCTTCTTTTTTTTTTTTTTTTTTTTTCAGATATGCTAGTGCTATAATATTAAATGTAATGAGTGAGGATAGCACAGTCTGTACTTATATACCAAGGGTGGCCAAACTTAATGTAATTGCCACATATGATAAAGTTCAGAGATTTGAGAGCCGCAAGAACAAAATTTACCCATACATTTTTGTTGCATACACATTTTACAAAATTTTTATATAAATATTAAGAAATGCATGTATGCAATAATATTGATGTATGCCATTTTTTAAACTGTTAATTTGTATTGGTTTCAGTAATCACAAAGTATATATATCAAATGTTTTCAAAGTCTTGACTGATAATCGTTTTAATTATATTGAGTCTATTTACTATGTTAATGAACTACAGGAACTTCTAAGAAAAATGTGCAAATTTGCATTTCTGTAACATAAAATTATATATGTACATGACATGAGTGTTTCCCTTAATCCCCTTACCAATGAACTCTGACATTCCTCTGTAACCTTTGCTGATTGGAAATTTCTTTAATCCCCCTGCATCCCACCATTCCTTCCCTCAACACTAAAGAACAATGCCTCACTCAGATCTAGCATTAAAATTAAGATTTCAATTCTTAAATATTTTTATTAACCATGAACATTAAACTTGGGTTTGAATCCAATGGGGTCTCAGTTCATATCCAGCAAATAATTATAATGCTTGGAATTTTCTTATTTACCTTTTATATTAACTGTGATGAAAAAAGGAACTCAACCAACATATTTCCACAAGTTGCATATTAAAGCTCAGAAATGCATGTGGCTCGTTAGCTGTGCTTTGGCCACCCCTGTTATATACCATCAAATATGGTACTTAGTCTATCAGTTTTAATTAACTTGTTTTACATGTTATTAAAGTTTGCATTTATTTATTTTTATTTTAACATTAAGTTTATTTTTTCATCTTTATGCTTTTCTACTTCCTTCTAGGAAAAATACCAGCCTTCATATGAATGTACAGTACTTACAGAGGTAAGCCTGTTTTCATAGTTTTCTTTATTATGTTAAAATGTAGATGTTGCACTTCTATGCTTCTCTATCTATAATATGTATATATGTGTGTGTGTGTGTATATATATATATATATATACACACACACACAACCTAAAGTAATCCTAAGGAGCCAGGCAAACCTACCTAGGTTTCAACTAAATGGGTCTTCAGGTCTTGGACTTGGAGCTTAAACACTTGATTGTTTTCGCCTTGTTTTAATGTTCTTGGTTCTTTCTTTTTTATTTCCCATTTTTCCTCAAGTACCAATTTGTTCTACTGCAAGTTGAACTATTCAAGGTTTATATATATATATATATATATATATATATATATTCAGTTTTCATTGCATTTATCTGTTCATATTTGACTTTGCCTAAAAATGGTTTTGTTCTTCCACAGTGCAGAAATGTTTAAATTTTATCATGAGTTTAATTCTTGCAAACACTAGTTAAGCAAAAATATCAATAACAAGGAAAAATAACTAAATAATCAACATATATCCCACATAAACCAAGCAATGTGCACCTGATGATGGCCAGAGGTTACTGGGTTGAAACGTTATAACAATAAAGATGAGAACAATAGTTTGAAATAATTAACCTTTATCACTCTGTACATGACTTCATTTGCAGTACAAAAAGTTTATCCTTCCACTGAAGGTGACTGATCCTTGAACAATAGTATGTTTGAATTTCATAGATGTATTGTCATATCCTGCTATAGCAACAGAAAACAACTTTGAGTGAAATTAACAACAAGGTTACTGCAATTGAGAAGCCTTGAAAAAGAATGCAGTGAAAAGGGAAGTAATATTAATAATGCAGTATGCTAAAGGTTAAATATAAGATTAGGCAGCTATTTTTCATGTTTTTTTGGGTGGTGGGTAATAAAAAATAAAATTGTTATGACTTATTAGCAATACCTTCATTTTTATCTCAAATGCTTCTTGAACAGTGTAAAAACTGTTAGAACTTTTTCATTTTAAGTGTATATTTATTTGTATTTTTCTTTTAGGTTTAAACTGTGCTTCTATATTAATATTCATTTGTAAATTGGTAAGGCCTTAGTGCTGTTAGAAGTTAAATATCTTTACTATATAAAAACTGATTAAAATGTTCCCTTTTACTACTGTTTAAATAAATGCTTGGGCTGATTTTGACTAGTCTCTACATTATACAGCATTTTTAGGTCGGAAAGGCTATTTTTTTTTTTTTTTTTTTTTTTAAATTTTGTTAATGGAACAGTAGCAGCCAAATTTGAAATATATGTCATTGTTAATTAATTTTGAATTTTTAAAAAAATTATTTTTTAATTTTATTTTCTCTAGTTTTTTTAATTGTCCCCCTTCATTATTTTAAATCATTATTCAAGATTAAACAACAATGTGTTTGCTGATCTTTTTTTTTTTATTCTTTGGGTTCCAGCAAACATGGTAGATGTTACATAGAAATGCTCAAGTTGACATAGTTGAACTTTATCTGATGATCAAATAACTTCACATGCAGGACGAGAAATTTGGATTTTGGGTTTCCATATTGTGTTTTTTTTTTTTTTTTTTTTTTTTTTCCCTCCTCCTATGGATTTTCATTTGTGGGCCTGTGACTTAGGATAGAAGAATGTAACATCTGTTTGAGAAGCAATTATCTATATTTATATCTATTAGAATGAGTTCAATATCTGTTTTGCACAACACAAATGAGTAATGTTCCACTTTCTTGAACATTCACTGACTTTGCTTGAGGTGTGACTTGATCCTTATAATACTTTGCTTAACTTCACTTACTAAACAAAATGCTGAAAATATTGGAGTCTTAAGCAAAGGCTATAAATTTTTTGAATTTCCAACATGACCTGTGATTAATCCAACTTGTAAAGTATTATGGTGAACTCCCACTACTAACAACTAGCCTCTCTAAATCCCTTATTTTAGATTGAGCATTTAATTCTGGGACAATGATTCTTGTTTAGCAGTTATTTTATTTTCCCTGCTGTTTTATCTCACTGACTTTCTGTATTGGTTAAGTTGATTCTAGAATAGTGTATAAAGTGTTCCTTTACATTGGAAATGAATTACCCAGTGACTTTATTTATCTATTTATGCATTCTTGACGCAATTGTAGCATTTCTCTGTATTAAATTTCATTAAATTGTTTGGTGTTCATTTTAGTTGTGATAGTTATATGAGAATCTACATTTCTTAGGATTGTATGGTGCAGATGTGTGGGGATTTGAGCAATGTTCTGTTTAATATTTAACTATCTTGAAGTTGGTTTCTAATTATTGGCTTGTAAAATACTAGCTACCCTAAAAAAAAAAAGTGAGCTTCATGGTCTCTCGTAGTACACAAGTGAAAATTGACACCCAAGTTTATGTATATCTATAGTTTTTGTTTTATTTTTAGATTCTTTCATTTATAGCTCCTTAAGACTTTTACTAATCAATTTCTTCCAACTTTACAAAATTTTTGTAGTTATGATAAATAGAAAATTATCCCATAAATCATTAAAATAATTCTGAATTTAATTCTTCCATAAACTAATCTGTAGTGAAAAAAAAAATTGTGTTTATTATAAATTTTAACAATGAGAATCGATATCATAAAAAATTGCCTGTTCTAATTATAAAAGTATTAATGAGAATTGGTTATCTCTCTCATATATATATATATATATATATATATATATATATATATATATATATATATATATATAAAAGTATTCATTTATTAAAAAAAAATTCTTTACTATTACTCTTTACATTTGTCTTACCAGACTTTGAATCCTGGCACTTTGTGTCCGCCACATGTTTTGACTGACCTATCAATCACCTGATCAATATTCATGAATGTTCTCAAATTTAAAAACCTTGATAAACCAATCCTTGTTCTTGTATATAAACATGTACAAAAAATAAATCCTTACCTTTGCCTTGATAAACTCCCCTAGATGATGAAATATATTGACTAAGAATAGTTTTTCCTCTTGTCTTTTTATTCATTTTTCCCTTTACAGATACTCTATCTGAAAATTATATATATATATGGTGTTCATAAAGCCTCTTTACAATTTAAAAAAATTATTACAAAAGCAAATGAACAGGCAAATACGTGGAAATTGTTACAAAATGAGGAGTAGATATTGAAATCTTTTTAATTAATTTAATACACCACTATATGGGCACCATTTAGTTGCACAAAGCATATCAAGGCAGTACTCAATTTTTTTTTTGTTTACCATGTTTGCAGAAGTATAACCTCATCAGTGGTGCCAAAAGCATCAGTGATCTTTTTGTTCAGTACACAATATCTTAAAATGTCCATTCCTAGAATGCTAACAGCTTTCATGAAGAAGCAGGCAGTGATTGCTGCCGCTGTTATGTTTTTAAATAACCTGATATTCTGCTGAACATAGTGACTTTGTCTAATACTTGCTTATTTTGTTAAATAATATTGCTGTCATTTGTTCAAAAAACAATTCATGCTGTCTGATTCAAATTGATATGGTTTAAATATTTTCTATTTAATGTATATGGTATATAAATGCTGACTTAACACAAGTTTTTGAAGAAAATAGCATTTTACTGGAGTCTGTTTTTTTTTTTTTTTTTTACCTTTTACATTATAGATTTTCTTAATTATCAATATTCTTTATTTTATCCCAAAATTCCAAGCTGATTTGGTTTTTAACCTTACCCTAGTATAATTTAAAACCACAAGCTACACAGCCCTCTGGTTTGTATTGCTATTATAGGACTACTTTGTAGAAATAAATGTGCATTTGTTGGATTTTATACAAACTTTTTTATAGCAAAATTCTCATCTGAATTTCCCAATTAGAAAATATTAGATCATTGAGCAATCTATATTTTTTAGCTTTAACTCTGGTGCTTATGGTCCAAAATTTATTATTTATTAACAAATTAAAATAAATGCATCATTTTGCAAACAATATGCCAATCTTTCTTTGGATCTTTCTAGATTTCTATAAATTTTCAAGAATTTTCTTTGCCTAGTAAATTTGCACAGTTACTACATATTTTTCACTATTTTATCTTTTTATGTATATTGGCTTAATGAAAATTTTTTTTTTTTTTTGTCCAAATTTGAGTTTAGAATGAATAAAAAAAACAAAAACAATAACATGATTGATTTTTTATTGGAGGGTATAGTATACCATATATATATATATATATATATATATGTGTGTGTGTGTAAGCCGACTTCATGTTTAGTGTGATCCATTAATTTTTTTGCAGGAATTTTAACCCCTCCAGAAAAAGAAAATTATCTGTGTATGCTGTAACCGGTCACTGAAAAATCATGATTTTTAATCTCTTGAAAAAAAAAATTACCTGTGTATAGTATGACCCCCACCCCGCCTTATTTTTTGCATTAAAAAAAAAAAACTGATCATAAAAACTCGCACTATGCTCAAGTATGTATAATAATCAGAAAAAAAATTTCCATTACTTTCAATTGATTTACATTCAAATTTCGAGTAAAAAAAAAAAATTAAGACCAATAATATAAGTCATAAATCTGTAAAGGCTTTTAAATATATTTTCTTTTGTATAGTGATAATTTAAATTTTGCTGTTAATTTGGTAGTTTTTCCTTTAGAGCAGGGTTTCTCAGACTCTTCAGTGACATTGCCCATTTTTACATGAAAAAATTTTCCATAGCCCACATGAATAGTAAATATTTAGAAGCAGACTAAAATTGTTTGATAAAATTTGTTACTGGTTTTTATATATATATATATATATATATATATATATATATATATATATATATTTTTATAAAATGTAAAGGTATGAGGTCAGGCTTCATTATGGATTTTGGGTATTGCAACATCAGATCTGTTCTGCCAGGTACCTCAACCTGTTAACAGGCTGCCTCTCCACATAATTTGCTCCACGATGTGATTTTAATAACAGAAAATGTATTAATAATCAGGAGTTAGATAGAGAGAGAGAGAGAGATCTATCTATCTATCTATATATATATATTTAAGTTTGGTGTTGCAATTGTAGACAAAAAAAATGAAACAATTTATTTTTATGTCTAATACTGGAGAACTATTTAAATGTTAATGGCCTTTATAGAAAATACTGAAATATTTCTTGTTTACAAGGATATTTTTATCTTTTTGTAGGAATGTGATCCTGCTATTCCTATTTAGCTTCCTGATTTTTTTTTTTTTTTTTGATTTTTTTTTTTTTTTTTTTTTTTTTTTTTTTTTTTATGCAGGTTCTTTGCTTATCTCCTTTGAATATTTTTTTTTGGGTAGCATTGAAATGCCTTTTTAATATTCAAAATCCTATAATGCACACGAAAATTTGCAATTGCCCACCATTTTCTTTTCATTTGCTCATCACCAACCCAACAGTTGAAATCGTCCAGTAGGAAAGAAATTTGGCCATCTTCATATATGGACATCTACACAAATTTTTATTTAGTAGATATTTCTGAAATTATATAGCACTTATAAATATTTGCATTTTCATAATATATTCTAAAAAGAAAAAATTAAAAACAACCATTTTTTGCAGATACCCTTTCGGAGGGTTGCGGATAAAAAAGAATATTTTACAGAGATGAACAACCCTGAGAATGGCGGAGAGGTAGGTATTTTTTTTTTTTTTTTTTTTTTTTTTTTTGTAATCTCCCTCTTGTTTTTCATGTTCTTGAAGGATCAAAAATGTATAAAAGCTTTTGTCAGTTATTTAAGAATTTTATTTAGCTGCTTCATTGGAACAAATCTATGTAGGTTTCTGTTTTGGAATCTTAAGATTCTCAATTAACTAATGAATTGTTGACATCTAAAAGCAGTCATTCTGTTAATATTCTATTGTGTGTGCGTGTATATATATATATATATATATATATATATACACACACACACACACACTTTATACAATTTCAATATGTATGTTTGCTATTTTAAGTCTTTCTGATTCTTGTAGATTCCATTGGAGCAGATTATCAATGCACAAATCAACAGTTTTGCCTTAAGCCCAGATGCCTCTTTCAGTAACCTGTCCAATAGCAGTTCACTTTCAGAAGTGAGGTAAGTCATTAGCTATTCAAACCTCTTGCTGCCTATTATAATTAACATTTAACACTCTGCATAATTTATAAATATTTATTCCTGTATATGGAATCCCATCAATATATAGTGTTTTATATATTAGTTCTATATGTTTGAAATTACAGTAGCCTGCCTCTCAGTGTTTTGTTTTTTTTGGTTTTTTTTTTTTAAGCGTTTCACCCCAAGCAAGGCGAGAAGCCACTAGGATGCAAGGGGTTACAGAAAATTTGGAGCAGGAACAGATAGGAGTGATAGAAGAAAGGATGAGGAGAAGGGTAGTGGATAGATCTGTTAAGATTGTTTTAGGTGTTGCCATAGAAGGATATGACTACACAAACAAGAAATTGTCAGGACTAACATTTCGCTTGGTGAAAATAGTCACTTACAGTGTGCTAATTAATTAGTGTCGGTTAATTTTATATATTTTAAAGAATTAATAGGTTTATTTTTAATCTGACATTTTTATTACTTCAAACATTATTGTAGTGGATACTCTGTATTTGAAACTATGTTGGTTCATTTTGATCCAGGGTGTGAAATGCTTTTCCTTATTAAGATTTCTCCAATGTGCATAATACACATTGTTTAATAAATAAAAAATGAGGCATCTATTTCTGTTGTGTCGGAAACCTACCACCCCTCTTGAAGATGAACTTGTCTGCGTCTGTGAACAAAGACTTTAAATAGTGGCATGTCAGTTGACATGGGGAGGACAGGTAGACACAGAAGTTCTTAGCTGAGCTAGTTATTGACTACTCAGGCGATTTCTGTACCTTTTTACCAACCTATTAAAACCCTTTTTATTGTTACGTGTTATTTGGCGTTTGTCTCTACTAACCCCAAATCAACATCATAACAATTTCAAAACAAAAATCTAGAAAGAGAAAGGCAGAAGATGGAAGATTGGCAAAATCATTTTGATCATAAGGTGTCCCCAGGGGGACACAAATCCTCCTACTTAATTTTTTTGTCCCTTTGATTTAAATTAAATTTAAATTTGAACAAATGAATGACTCCTATCCAAAATAGGAAAGCCAGAATATGGAGGCCACATTGGCAAGATCATTGAATAATATTGAAATGCATCATTTTTCTCTACAAATTATAACAATGATTTTAAATCAATCGTCATAATCTTAAAAATGTGTAATATGCAGTAAGGTGTGGGTAATTCAGCTAAATTAATCAAATTGCTTAAAGTACAAAACAATTTTGGGACCTACATACATACATATATATATATATATATATATATATATATATATATATATATAACTAATTTAAAAATCAAGATTGTGGAAAACATCTTTTGTGTCTAGTTTGTGTTTTCATATATCTGATATATAATGTTGTCAAGTTAGTATCTATTTTGTTTAGTAGTATTTAAAATAAATTAATTTGCAGATTTTAAAGGAATTTGGATTTTTAAAAAAGATTCAGCATGTCATGTTAATTGTATTTTGTTACTGGTATTAAGGTCAACACTTTTTGTAACTTTTTGTTTTTTATTAACATTTTAATTACCAACTCATTCCAAAACAACTATTTTAATCTCTGTTTTAGTAATTGATTTTTTTGCTACATTTAGTAATATAGCTGAATGTGGCTTTACAAAAAAGATTTTGAATATTGTATACAAGGTAACCAAAAAGTCCTTGCTGGTTTTGATTTATTAGAAAAAAAAAAGCAAATTTACTGTTAGTCCTCAAAGTAATCCCCATTATCATCCAGAAGCAATGGGCCTTCAGCTGCACCATGCCCTGGCATTAAAAATCAGGTGTCTTGGATGCAAAGAAATCTGTGGGTGCCTGCTGCAAGTCTCTCTTATTGGCAAAAGGTTTCCCATGAAAGTGGTTGTCCAGGGAGTGGAAGAGGTAGTAATCTGTTAGTCTGGGGAGTAAGGTGGATGGCACAGTATCTATGGTATCCCTGGCCACCTGCACCATTAATAATAATAATAGTGCACCACTTGTTGCCTAGTCCACCAGATACAGAGCATGGTCTTGCATGAGTGTAGAGGTGGTCTTGTGGTTTGGGACATGGGATTCCATAGTGACTGACATGCTTGGTGAGCACTTTATTAAATATGGCTACATTGTGATGTTGAGAAAGCAATAAGAAACAGGCTGTCACTCGTTGTTGCTTGTCTGCTTCGAACAGTGTATGGGATGACCACTTGCTGAACTTGTATGCCTTCCCTATGTAAGGACAGGTGAAGTCTGGCTGTTTCATCAGAAACCTAAAAGCATTTGGCAAGCTCACCACAAGTTTGGCTATTGTCCACCTTATAAAGCAAACAACCCTGTATGAGCTGCTTTGACACCACCATGTTTCCTTGCCACTGCTTCAGCTGTGACTGATATGTGTGTGTGTGTGTGTGCACACAATGCACCTGCATTAGTCAAGAGCAATGCCAGCACCCCCACTGCTTTCCCTTTATGTGATGCACTTGTTTGTTTCAGTGATCATTTCTTCCCACACAATGTAAAAAAAACGGCAAAGAGTTTTTTGGTTAACTTATTTTAAAAATGACTTAAATTTTTTTAAATTCTGATTTTGTTAAAATCATGAAAATTTCCCATATACATGAACATATTTTCTAAGAAAAAATATTTTTTTGTGTTTATTTCTGAATTTTACCTATCACCAATAAGTTTTTTATGTTGCTAGTATTTTGTGCATGATCAGATTTCATAATGTATTTCATGTAAGTCATTATTTTCACAATAAAATTGATGTTAACTGATTTTTAAATTTTTTATTCATTTTTTATTGTGGGGGAGGTGTTATGTTTTATTATGTAAACAAAATGCAACATGAATTTTAATTTACAAATAAACCTCAAAGTTATAGACCAGAAAACATTTTATTAACCATCCCATACACCTGAAATTATTCTGTTTTACATGTTAATCTGCGCCCCTTGACATTCTGTAATTATTCAGTCTTTTACCCTTTTATTGGGTTAATATATGGAGAAGTTGGGAACCATTCCAATTTAGTGTCTTGGCAAGGTTGGCAATAGCTAGAATGTCAAGGAGCCTTGTTTTAAATATATTTTTCGGTTTAAAGTCACTTGGTTATAACTTGTACCACTCAAAAAATTTCTTCTTCAAGAACTGATAAAAATTCACTGCATTTGCCTTGAGCCATCAGCAACTCTGAAGGAACCTATCACTTTACTGTCTACAATAAAAGTCCAAAGCATTAATTCATCTCTGCTTGTCTTTAAAGTTGTGTTGGCTAATAATTTCCATAAAACATTGAACTTCTAGCCCAGCTGTCAGATTCATTGAATTTTGTTCTACCTATATTCATTATTGAGAAATAAATTACTTTTAGGCCTTCCTTTACCAAACTTAAATATTTCTTTTGGTGATGCTTACTGAAAGCAGATAGTTTGCTTGCTACATGTCTTTAGCCAATATTCTTAATATTCTGCAACTTTTCAAATATTTTTTTGCTGTTCTATTCAATTTTCTTGCTTATTACCCTTTTTATTTTGCAGCTCTTTTTTTTCCGTCCCTTTTGCCAATGCTTGAGTTACATGATAAAAAAAATCATATTGGCAAAAAAAAGTTAATTCACATGGTAGGCTTATTTATGTAAATATATTTTGAAAATTTTTATTAACATTCACTTGCATAAAATCTGACATAGTATATATAACTTTCTAAATAGTAGTCTACTCATTTTAACTTCAACATTTGTGAACCATACAATAAATAACTATTAATTCAGGTACTGTAAAAGGTTGCACACAGTTTTCAAGAATATTTTCATGCAAATTTATTTTAAATACATCAATTTACATTCTTTGCACAGGCCCACTACTGAATTGAACTGAATATTTGGGGATTTTTTTCTTAATACACTCATGTGTTTGATTTTTACCCACTACCCACACCTTACTTTTTTTAGTAACTAAAGCTGACTAATATAAATTTAAGACTAAATTGTTATATGATTTGGAATAAATTGTAATGTAATTGTAGAAATTTTTATTTTTCAAACTTTGAAGAACCATTCCAATTTAGTGTCTTGGCAAGGTTGACAATAGCCAGAATGTCAAGCAGCCTTGTTTTAAATATATTTTTCAGCTTAAAGCCACTTAGTTATAACTTGTACCACTTAAAAATGTCTTCTTCAGGACATTGTAATTTGTGGAAAATTGTTTGAAATGAATTGAATATACTGGGAGTTGCTGGAAGATTCTAGTCAAAATCTGACTGAATGACCAAAAATATCACAAGACTATTTAAAATGGCTTTTCAAAAATGTAAACTAATAAATTTTATTTCATTCTTTCAGATTTTATTTCTAATTTGTGTGCACTGTACACAAGTAAATTCCTCCATTCCACACATAATGTCCGGGTTCTGTTCCATTGACCTGGTTACTAAATGAACTGATTGCTAAGCTAGACTTGACTGCTATTTCAGATATATGTGTGTGTAATGGGTTTGTACCAACCAGCTTCAAATGGCTTTAATGTCACTTTTGCACCATTTTTAACAGTCATAATTTATTTCTAAATGATTTTTTATATATATATAAGTAAATCTTATTTTTCACTTTATTTTGATTATTTTTGCTTTCAAAATTAATCCTGCTCAAAGTTTTTGTACAGCATTGACTTGTTATATTTAAAAAATATATATTTTGAGAATTTATAGCTGGTTGTAAATCCAAGTAAATAATTAAACAAGTCATTAAGTCACACCATCTACAAGTTGATTACACTCTGTATGGTACAGGTATTGTTACTTGTGTGTGTGTTTTTTTTTTTTTTTTTTTTTAAACAAGTTCATATTACATCTGTTCTTTCTAGAAAGAATTAGGAAAAAAATGCCAAGAGAAAATGACCTTAGAATGAAGCCATATTTCTATTTGAGTTCTTTGTACACTACAAAGATATTTTTTCTTCCACTCTTACTTTTGATAATTTTGTATTTTTTATTTTCTGTGAACTTGAAAGGACGATGAGTATGCCAAATTTCAATTGTCATTTGTTTTTGAAGGGACAATAAAAGTGTAAGCAATAAAGTAGGACTGTTTTAATTCTATTATTTGTGTTGTAGATACTAAATTTATTTATTTGTTTCCATTGCTGTTCATTATTAGGGCCACGTTGGGCATCAACCAACAGGTGTGCACAGTAGATTCAGGGATAATACAGACTGTTTCTGCCCCGAGCATTGGCAACCCCAGTACCTCAGTGTAAGCAACATCCCTCTTCCTCCTCCTCTTCCTTCTGTTTTTCTCCTTCATATTCCTGTCACCTGGATTCTGTTAATGTTGCTTCTTCTGCTTTTTTCCTGTAGCATCATAATTTGTTTTGTCAACATGTTTTTGACCCTATGACAAAACAGCTTTATAAGTAAATTCATTACAGATCAGTTGGTATTGAACTTGATGCCATTTTCAAATTGCTTTACTGTAGAGAAACAGTAATATTTGAAATAAAGGAAGAAAAATCCTGATATTTTTTTATTTTATGCCAGTGACAATATTTCATATTTGAATGAGTTTATCTTTAAGCAGTCTTGTCATGTGGCGTTTTATCAGCCTGTACTTTATAATATTAAATATTTTTGTCTATTCTTTATATTGTGATTAAATATCATTTTATATGCTTTTTACATTTTTAAATTAATTTTGAACTGTATTGAGTGGCACTATAGAATTACAAAGAATTTTACTGAATAACAGGAACTACATCACTTGAGGACTTTCAACAGCAGCAACAGCTAAAATGGATGTCACGTTTAAGCCACAGAAAATGACATAATAAAGATGTTGACATTTCACACTACTTCAAATAAATGGTCAGTACTGGAAAGCGTGATAACAGCTACAGGACTTGAGAAACGTATATTCTGGAAAAATTGTTTTTAGAGAAAGATTTTATAAATTTTGACTGACAGTGGTATTAAATGTGTGGTCAATGAATACCAAATGTTTCCTTTTAAGGAAATGACTAATACTGCCATTATGATTATTATTAATATTATTAGAATATTGTTTCTGTCGCAATTAACGCGGTTCTGGCTGAAATATTCTTCAGTTTTTCTCTGTGCATTGTATTGCATCTTGAGTATTTATTTTTTTTTTTGTGGAGCATACAATTTTTAACTTATTTTATTTTTTTTAATTGACTTAACCCCAAACAAGGTAGTAAAGCCACTAAGAAATAAAGGGTTATAGGGTGTGAAAGAATTAATAAACAGAAATATTACTAAGAAGCAAAAACAAAAGAACAGTGATCAGGAGGATTGTAGACAGTGATTGACATTGCATTTAAATTCTTGATTAAAAGTTTGGCTGGAAAGCATAGAGCTGGAAAGAAGTTCCACAACTGAGAAGTGTGAGAAGAGAAACTGTTAGCATAGAACTTAGTTACATCTAGCCAACTCAACTGTAAATTGATGAGACTGTGTTGTCAGTCTAGTACTGTGCTTAAATTCATAAAGTCTAGATACCATAGTGAAGAGCTCATCTGAAAAATTACCATGAAAGTATTTATGGAAAATGCACAGGGAGGCAACTTTACAGTGGTGGGGAAGTAACTGATATTAAAATGTCAGTATCAAAAATATTGCTGATTCTTTTGGATTTTTATCAAGGAGTTTTAGATATACAGCAGGAACACCAGACCATATGTGGCAGCAATATTCTAAGCATGAATGGATGGTAGACTTATAGATAGATTGTACAGAAAAAAATTGTTGAGCATGACACAGTGAACCAACTTTTTTAGCAGCTGATCTAGCAGTGGATTCAATATAGTCTTTCCACTTCATGTCAGCTGAGGATGTTCGCACGAGAAGGCACAAGGTCTTTTCTTAGTGATGAGTCACAAGATAAGTAACAATGCTGGGTCTGTAGGACTTTTAAACTACTGCAGTTATGTATGCTTCAGTTGAAAAGAAATAAAATAGTAAGTGAATTCTAAAGACTGGATACAGGATATTGTTTTGAGAAAGACCTCAAAATGCAATGGCTGAAACATTGTCTTAATTACAACTGACTTTAAGATGGTTGTCAGAAAAATATGTGGAATAATAGATATTTTAGGATTTCCCTAAGAGGAGTGAAAGCTTTTGTAGCAAAAACGTTTTTTCAGTTTAAAACAGTTGAAAGCTTAACATAATTTGGTATATATTAAAACCTACTTATGTTAATTAAATCACTTTTCTCTTTAATTTACAGAGTGTTTTTGTTATATTTTACTTGTATTAATCTATTTGTCTTTCTTTTTTACCTGTAGATCTTCTGCTAGCAACCTTAGCTCTCCCACTTCTGTGACTGCTGCACCATCTACAAGTCGTAAACTGTCCAATGAGATTGTAGAGCCAGTAATCCAGGTATTTATTTAAATAGATAGGGAATATTTTGTTAAATATAAATTTTAAAAGGACACATTTTTTATAAGTGTGTTTGTGTCGGTATGTATGCATCTATAATGTCTGATCAAAAAGCATCATTTCCATCAATGGAAGCATTCTTGGAAAAATTTTTTTTGTGAGGGATAGTGAGCATCTGCCTCATTGAATTCTCTTGGATTTCCACAACATCTTGAAATTTTGTTCCTATCAAGTGTGATTTGATTTTTGAAGAGGAAAAAATCACAAGAAGCGAAATCTGGGGTGTATGTTGTTAGTTGAACCTGGGAAATGTGCTTGGCCAAAAATCTATTGCACAAGCCATGGTCACTGATGGAACCTCTGTGGTGTGGTGAGATGACCACACTCTGCACACTTTCCTTCCAAGCACTGCTATTAACTACAGAGGTGTGCAGGAACATAACTTAGTGTGCATGTGCAACAGAGTTCAAGGTTAATCTGTCAAGTAGCTCTACTACCATAGCAATAATCACAATACTTTTGGATCAGACCTCATATATATATATATATATATATATATATATATATATATATATATATATATATATATACACACACACACACACACACACACACACACATATAGATACATACAAACTGATGAAGATAGTTTTCTTTTAAATTTTTTTCACAACAATTAATTTCAGCATTTGGCATAATATAACTTATTTAGAAAAATAATATGACAAATTGGAAAGAAGATTTTTTGTTTCATTCATTAGGATTTCATCAGACTGGGCTTTGTTGATGTTGCCATGTCTACACATGCAAACAAAACGAGAGACTGGTAGTTTCAAAATTGTTACAATGTGATAGTCAGGGACAAAGATGATGGAGAGAAAAAGAATACAGATAAATTTAGCTAGATTGAAAAAATATTCTTTCAAAAATTTTACATGTCTTAAGTGATCAACATTTACAGTCAATTTTTTCTTTTTTTTTTTTTTTTTTTTTTTTTTTTAAGAAACTATAGTTTGTCTTTGAATAGGAACCTGTCCCCAAAATTTGTAAAAGTATTTTGATACATCCTCTGTGTGTGTGTGTGTGTGTGTGTATATATATATATATATATATATATATATATATATATATATATTATAAATTAATTGATTTTAAATGTTTTTTTTCGCTACACAGTTCCAACCATGTTTCTTTTTATTTATATATATATATATACACACACACACACACACACACACATGAACAATTATTACTTTTTTTTTTTTTTTTTTTTTTTTTTAATAAACTTACTGAAATTATTTTGTTTACCTACAAAGTCATGGTTCAAATTACATTTTTAAAAATAATATCTACCAAATGAAAAAAATGTGAAATATGATTGGTTGATCCCTACATAAAATATTAAAATGGGAAATGAACAAAATTAAAGGAAAAGAAAAGAAATTGATCAAAATTGCCATCAGATTTTTTTTAATTATCAAAACTGCATTGCTATTATGTAAAGCCTTGGTTATTTTCTGCTAATCAATTTTTCATTGTTTTTTTTCTGCTAGGCTCTCACTGGGGAAGCCACAGCTCCAGAAGTCACATCATGGCTACATCAGAATAGATTTGCTAGTTATGTGCACTTATTCCAAAATTTTTCAGGTAAGAAGTTTTTCCTCTTTAATTCACATCTCTATTATTTTTTATCTCTATGCCACTATTTGATATACCTGACCTATTTATATATTCTATTATGACTTTGATCCTTTTCATATTCTTGCAAATATGTTGGTATTTCAATTTTAAGTCTTATGTTAAAATATTGGTTTCCATATGATCACCAAAGTTAAGCAACATCAGTACCTAAATAGGTAAGTGCATGAGAATACCAGGTGCTGTAAGCTTGGGTGTGTGGGTGGTGTAATGGATAATGACTCAGAATTGTTAATGGAGAACCGAGTTCCAATTCCCATTGGGTCCATTAGATTCAGTTATGTCCAAATACCCGTGAGAAAGGTATGAATCTACTTCTCCTCTTGCCACCTGCACGTTAATTAGTAAGACTTCTATCAAAAAAATTCTTACAATCTAAAAGCATTTTCTGACTTTAAATAACCTGCAAAGGGTTGATAAGCCAAAAAAAAAAAAAACAATCCATCACTCAATCATTTCTAATTAAATTTTCTTGTTTCTTAATACTTTGTTTAGGTTTTGGAAGGCATATGTCACTATTCCAATTTTCAGATTTTGATTTCACATTTTCACTATTTCTTATTAATCTACCTTTTCTCCTCATGACTATGGGTTAATTAGTAAAACTTGTACTACTAAACCATTATTATCTCAAAAAAAAAAATTCTTAGAATCTAAAAATTTTTTTCTGTCTTTAAATAACCTGCAATTGATAAACCATATCAAATGAATGAATCAATGACTCAATTCAATTTTAAATATAGCCTTGTGTTCAAGTAGACAATTTAAATGTAATGTCAATTGACATCTGTTGCCTTGAGCCCCATTCTTCTTTTTATCCTCCTCTGTTCTTTTTATCATTTTCTTTCCCCCCCCAATACCCAGTCTTTTCTCTTACTTACACTCTCTGTAGCCCCTTGTGTACTAGTGGAACTCCCGCCTTGCTTGGGATGAATTGCTTAAAAAAAGAAAAAAAAATGTGGAGGGGCAAATGTTTTGCAGTCATTCTTGGGGATTGAAACCAATAATAACACTGAGTTAAGAGTGAATTAAAACAGCCTTCCACTTGAGAATTCTGCCATTGAGATTTTATCCAATAATAAAATGTGTATAACACATTGCTTTAATATTTTTTTTATCCAATCAGAGTTCTAATTAGCAGATTATTCTCAGTAAAAATGTATCCTTTGTTTGAACCATTGGATAAATAACCAAAGTCAATTGCAATAAACTAGTAATCAGTTGATTTCCTTTCTTCAAATTATGTATCCTTAATCCAGTTATGTACATTTTGCTCATTTTACAACTTTAAATAAAAAAAAAAAGTGTGCAAGACAATAAGAAACGCTACCTACCAAAAAAAAAGTGAAGTTTTGTTGAAATCGGTTGAAAAATGTCGGAAATCCGATCCCATATATAAACGAACACACACACACACACACACACACACAAACAACCAACCTGGGTTTTATAATAAGTATAACTCAGTAATTCGATATTAATAAGTATAACTCGATATGAGTTGTCCCCCTTTCATTAATGCCTCTTAATCGTGTTTTCAAATTGATTTCATGCAAAAACAATTGTGTTTTTCCAATTTTTGGCGCTGTCAGAACCACCACAAGGTAATTTTACGTAGTCCTGTGAAGTTTTGTTGAAATTGGTTGAAAAATGTAGGAAATCCGATCCCATATATAAACGTACAGACACGCACACAATCTGCGTGTTATAATAAGTAAGATGAACATTTTATTTTGACAATATTTCTTTAAAGATAATTTCTTCAAAAGCTGATGGCAAATAATTTCATATTTACTATGTTTAAGTTTCATCTACAATCAGTCAAATTCTGTTACACTGTAGTATTTGATTTTCTGCTATGTACACAGGAAATTGACTGTTACTTATGCACTGGCTACATTCGTCCTTTGTACCTCATTGTGAATGAAGTTTCAATGCTTTCTGAATTAAGTGCTGTACAACAAAGAACTTAGAAAACTGAACTTTAATCATAACTCAGGTATTTTATCCCAAATAATTTTGTTCTTTTAATGACACAGGTTTTATCTTCTTTTGATTTATTCACAAAGAAATATGTATGAATTCTTTTCAGAACTTACACAAAACCCCTTGCATTAACAATTAGCTAACAAAAACTCTTATAACAAAGGAAAAACATATGACTTGCTCATGGGCACATTTATTTTTAAGCTACTCAACTATATCCAAATTCAAAACTTGTAATTGTGTGTTTTTCAATAAAAAACAAAATAAAGCAATCAACTTATGAGTGTGTAAAGCTGAATATGTTGTACATAAGTGAGATTAAAAATCTTTAAAAAAAAATTAAAAAAATTTGAAATTTAGCAGCAGTTGAAAACCAAGAACAAATTTAATTGTTTAGAATTCTGCATGTGATGACTAAATTTACCTGTTCTTTTGTAGGTGCTGATCTACTTCGGCTATCACGTGATGATCTCATTCAAATTTGTGGTTTGGCTGATGGAATTAGGTTGAACAATGCCTTACAAGCCAGGTAAATGAAAGTTCACTTTTTATTTTGGTAAAGTTCCTGCATAGTAAGTTACTGTGTATTCAGTTATCAGTGAATATGGATGAAATTAGCAGGATAAATACCAACTTAAAAAAAGAAAAAGTACTAAAAAATAAATTTCTTTAAGAAAATACATCTGTTTAACCGTGAGCTTTAGTATTTTAACATATCCATGCAGCATAACATTTTTGTTCTTTTAGTATTTATTCTCTCCTCCCTGAACCAAGAATTGTATTTAACACCGTACAAGAGTTGTATTCCCTTCCTAAACTGGGAGTTGCATTTAATCAGTTCCTCCTCAAGCCGAGGGTTGTATTTAATCGTTTGCCTCCTGAACTGAGGGATTGTAGTTAATCATTTGCTCCCTTAATCCAGGGCTGTGTTTAACTGTCATGTTACATATAATCTATGATATGTGCACATTACACCTTTTTTTTTTTACCCCCCAATTAGGCAATATGAAGGGTGCTGAAAAACTTCCAAAGTGATTCCAAAAACAATTTCTGATGTTTTATTATTTAGACTGATTTTGGGAAATCAGTTGCATAAATACATTCAGCCATGTCCTACCTTTAGCCATAGAGGATTGAACATGTTTAATGAGGTGCACTGTATTTTGCAAATGTCCAATTATATGGAAATAACTGTCAATATTTTTTTCTTTTCTTTTTGGTTAGAGAAAGTTCTGTAAATATTCACAGGAAATTAATGAATGTTTATGAAAATTCTGCACTTGATGTAAGCACGTTAGTCAAATTAATACAATCCTAAAGGCAAAGGAGAAAATAACCTTAGTGACAAGCCTTGCAGTGGCAGGCCAATTGCTGCTGTGAATAAGTATATAGACAAACATGCTGATTCTCTTATTAAGCTGATAAAAGAACCACTTTTTTGTGAAACACTGTGAAAGCCTTCAGGTGAGTCATGGTAGTACTTGCAGTTTAATGCAGTCAACGGTCTAATCAAAGGTTTGTGAAAATTAGATTCTCCAAATTCTGAAAGTCTTGATGAGGATGGTTACAGCCAAAGAGCTTGTAAAGTCCTGACTGGACACCCTCAGTTTTTCATCTGTTTGGGCCCAGCAAAGAAGACACTCAGAACAATGGATTTTCAGTGATTAGGTAAAAGAAGCCAGAAGCTTCTACCAGGCACATATACATGTTCTTTTCCAAAGGTGGAATGAGATGATCAAGATGGTAGGAGATTGTTGAGTACGAGATGTAGAATTTTTAGAAACTTTTGTGTTCATTTTGACATTCTTTGTGTATTGCTCTTAATAATTGTCTTGTAATTAACAAACAGCAAGGTTTTTGACTGACACACACATATATATATATATATATATATATATATATATTATTATAAATAAATTGATTTAAAATATGGTTTTTCTGCTACACAGTTCTAACCATGTTTCAAAAATGGAAGGTCCGAATTTAATTTTGTAATTAAATTAAAGACATTAGTTCCATTTCATCCTCAAGCGAATTTTGGAGTAACTTTGAAAATTACTGGGTTTTAAAGACACAGCTAAAATCATAATTTACGTTTCCATGGTTACAGATAAATTCACTTCCACTAGACAAGGGGTGTTTGCGTGTTCATTATGTCTGTGTTTTGATGTATCTGTTATAAGTTACGTTTTGGTAGGGGGTAGGGATGTATTCTTCAATGAAATCTCACATCCGTTAAATGCATGTCGTCTGGATTTATTTAAAAATTTTATTGTTAACGGCAAATATTCTTACGGCATTTTTTCTATTTGTATATTTAAAGATTTTTTTGGGGGATTAGGTTAGAATACGTTTTATTTAACTACAATTTGAAAAATATTTTCACTTTTAATTTTTAATATACTATATTTCTTTTAATAATAATGCTCTGTAAATTTACATTGAGCACTATTTTGTAAAAAATAAAAATATCTATAAGAACACTGGATTATATATCTTACTGTTCTTTTTATATATATATATATATATATATATATATATATATATACATACATATATATATATATATATATATATATATATATATATATATATATATATATATATATATATATATTTTTTTTTTTTTTAGGTGTGTGAGGCCAAGGTTAACAATATTTGTTTGTCAGGAAGGGGACCATGGTAAGTAAATTTTTTTTTTCTTAAAGTTATAAATTATAAAAAAGGGCATTTCTTTTTTTCTCTTATCTTGATTCTTTTGAAAAGAAACAAAATGCACACACGTTTTTATTTTGTACATTTTGAGCATTATTTATACTAGATATTTCTTTGTATGAAGACATGGTTTATAATATTGTGTATATTTGCTGAATTTAATTTCTTTTTTGAAAAAAAAGAAACTTTCAGTTGGTATGGTATTCATAAAGTTTCTGAGCTCACATTAGTCTGGCACAAGACAATGGCCACTCTAACTTACAAAATTTAATTCACAAAGATTTCAAATATGTGAAAAAAACACGAGTAGGTACTGGAATGTTCTCATCCTGAATTTCTTTTCAAAATATGATCAAATACTGAATTTCTTTTTAATTTATATCGCTTTTTAATGTACTTTTTCATCAAGCTATGAACTTTTCCTATATAATATGCAGTGTGTATACACACACACACACACACTATATATATATATATATATATATATATATATATATATATATATATATATATATATATATATATATATATGAATCTACTTGGTTTTGAGCATAAACACTTTCTTACATATAAGTACCTGTTACTTAGTGAGATGATAGTGATTGGCAGACTCTTGTACAACATGAATACGACTCATTGAATATCATCTGCCATCATCCAGTGAATAGTGCTACCTTCAGTTGAAGGTTTTTAATTTGGAGTTGTACTTCTGAGACAGGTTGCCACTCAAGTCTTCCTTACTATTTAACTTGCAACTAGGCACAAGAAATGGAAAGAAATTGATTAGGATTTGAAATTAGCTCACTGATTTCTCACTCTGTGCCACTATTCATTACACCACCCACACATCCATATACACGGGTATCTCTCTCTCATTACACATATATATATATATATATATATATGTACTTTAACTATTATAAATATTATAGGATGCGATAGGTAAATTGTTGTCATTTTATATATTTCATTTTGTGCTTGTGCATTGTTTTCGATTTTGTTGTGAGGAAAAGAGCTCCACGATGCAATTCCCTTTGCCAGAAATTTGGAAACAGCATGCTGTACTGTGAACAATTCAGTGTGTTTGGGTGTCAAACTGAGGACAGTGCAGAGGATTCGGAGAGTTGGATGAGTCTAATGATGATTACAAAGGTGTTTGGAGTGATCACAATGTTATGTTTCCAGCCATCTTCCCACAGGGCCTCAGACTCAACATGGAAGACTACATCAATTGCCTTGAAGAGGTAGTGCTCCCCTGGGTCAAGAGGGTGGCTGTTGAAAGACCCTATGTTTTGTGATGCTGGACAGCTTCGTTTGTCACTTTTGTTATGTCAAACAAAAGCTCGTTATCACTTCTAAAAATGCTTGTTGTAGTCAAGACTTCGTAGATGCTCATACTAGTAATAGTAACGCCTTCCAGTAATATCCGCACTAGTAATACTTGTTCAAGTAGTAATGGCCAAATAGTATAATGATCACAAGAGAATTGTAATCCATATAGTAATAGAGAGAGTGAATGTATAGCAATAGTGGATAGACAAGAAGAGTGAACAATGAATGTATAGTCATCACACTACTTCCTATTTATTCATTTCCTTTATGATCACGTAATCTACTTAATAATGGAATTGCCTGTCTTTACTCATTGGCCACAGTGTCAGCAATGACACTTACTCTTATACAACACCTCCCCTTTGAAATGACCACTCCTGGGGTCAATATTTTTTTTTATCTTGGGTTCGATGGTTAGAAATTCTGTTGGCCTTCGTTTCATTTTGCCATAAACATTTGGTTGCACTATTTCTGCTGGCATAGGAATGTTGAATGTGTCATATAGAATATCCATCGGTACTTCCTTTCAGGGACTTTTTAATTTGATTAAACAATGTTTTAGTTGGTTAATATGTCACTTGTGCTCCCACTTTTGTCCTTGTATTATGTACATCATTCTGCCAATACATTTCTTAATGACGCCATCTTGCCAAAATTTTTTTGCACTGAAATACTTTTTCTCCAGGTTTGAAATAGGTATTTCTGTAGTTACTCTTTGATGTTATCATTCTGCATTCAGGTAGCAGCTTATTGAAGATGGGCTTGATTTTTCTAGTGATCATCAATTCTGCCATTGACATTCCTGACATGGTGTTTGGGTTTAGCGTAATATGGTAAACACTTAAAAACTGTTGAATCATAATCTTGTCTGACTCCTCTCCCTCCGATTTCCTTAAATCCCTCTTAAACATGTCAACAAAATTTTCTGCTAATCTGTTCGATCTAGGGTGATACAAGGGGTAGTAGTAATGTGTTCATTTGCTAGTGACTTACAAAAGAACTTTAATTTACTGGATGTGAATTGCATACCATTGTCGGACACAATTGAGTCAGGAGTGCCAGATCTTGCAAAAATTTCATGCAGGAAATTAATAGTTACTGTGGTAGTTGGTCTTCTGCATTTTAGTACTTCTGGCTATTTTGTAAAGCTATCTATTACTACCAGATAGTACGCTCCATTTATTGGCCCAGCAAAGTCAATATGAATTCTAGTCCATGGTCTATCAGTTGTCAGCCAAAGTTGAACTTTTATAGGTGGTCACTTTGCTGCCAGAGCACAACCTCTACATAATTTTACCAAATTTTGTATATCTTTGTCCATATTCGGCCAGTAGGTGTACCATCTCATTAAAGATTTCATCCTAGAAATCCCCGGATGTCCTCTATGAAACTCTTTCAACTTGCATCTTTCTAAGGGTGCTGGTACAACTACTGTCTCGGTGTAGATCAGTACACCATCGCATAATGAAAATGCACTATTATTTCCAATAGTATTTTTTTCTTGTAGATTTTAGTTTATCCTTCATTTTCATTATGAAGTGGTCATTCTCTGCCTTAATTTTAATTTCATCCAATGAAATTGGCAGCTCTCTCATGATATTGTATAGTATGTTGCTTATTTTGCTTTAGGCCCTAATTGCCATGTCTTCCAGGGTGTCACATCTTGGTACTAATCTAGATAAACCGTCTGCATGACTTAGCTTCTAGATGGTAAAAGTTCCGTCTTATAATTATGATTTAATAGGAACGTTCCCCAGTGCTGCAGTCTATTCATCGTATGTGTAGGAACACCTTTTTTTAGATCCCTATATTGATAACAATGGTTGATGGTCTGTTTGAAGAATAAATCCCTGTCCATGTAAAAACTTGTGGAATTTCTTCATTGCAAATATAATAGCAAATGCTTCTTTCTCTATTTGACTGTAGCTTCTTTCAGCTGCAATTAAAGACCTTGAAGCATGTGCTATTGGCTTTGTAGTCTTGTCATCATACTTGTGTAAAATCACTGCCTCAATCCCTGCATCACTTGTATCAGATGCAAGGACAATTTTCAGTTTAGGATTGAAACAAGTCAGTGACAGCTCTGATGCTAATACTTTCTTAACCTGCTCGAATGCATTTTGACATTTTTCTGTCCAGTTCCACTTGACATCCTTCTTTAGTAGATTATTTAATGGTGCTCTCAACTTGTGCATATGTATGTATGATTGCAAAACCTAAGAATGCTTGTAGTTTTGTAATATTAGTTGGCGCGAGCATATCCTTTATAATATATCCTAAATATATCTGTGAAAATGAGATGTCAGTATTATTTTCATTTCTGCTTAAATCCTCCTGATAAGTGAACTGAACAATTGCAAAATGGTTTGTCTATGAAACTGTGGAGTTGAGGTGTTAAATATAACATCAATCAACTAAGTGATAAATTTTATACTTTTATTAATTCTATTAATGTTCCATCTTTGATATTGAGCACTTTATCACAAAAAAACTGCCCAACATAAATGTCCTTTCTTTCAGTCTTCTACTGACCGACAGCATTTTTAGCTTTATACTATCTTTGTTATCACTATTAATTATATATATATATATATATATATATATATATATATATATCATCATTGAAGCATGTTTCATTGAATAATATAGACATATATCTATTTTTATAATAATCGTTTCTAGTTCTCTAATTAGGTTCTTGATAAGTTGAAATTCATCAAGCAACGTACCATAGTTTTTATTAATCCAAATACTTTTGATCTCTGGGATCATCCTTGGGGTTTAATTGTGAAGACAAACTTAATGTGATGGTGATTTTTGTAAACATGTATGAACGTACGCTGTTATAATTATTTTAAAATTTTAAATTTATCCGCTATAGCTATGGTGTGGTTTTTTTTTTTTTTTTTTGCAAATGAGTGTCCACAATGTAAAAGAACTAAGCAGAGATGGCAAAAATGCATCTCATGGTGTCAAATGCATTTTAAAACATATATTGTGTGTGCAAAACTTTTCATGATGCAGAGATCTTAAACTGATTCTAGACAGAAGTGCTGATCTGTGCCTAACTAACCCTCTTTTTGACAGGTAATGTGAAAGTAGTGATGTAGGTAAATTTTTCCTATTACACCTGTCTCCCACATTGACTGAATGTACATAATAAATTTTGCCCTTATATCAATGTCATTGGCCAGTTGACTAATTAAAGAGCATAAAATAATAGTTGGATGAGTGTCATAGTAAAATAATACCGTGATGTAAATCACTTATTGAAATATGTTTTAAACTCAGGACATAATGAATTATCCCTTCATTTATTTTTAAAAGAAAATTATTTTAATCTTTTTTTTTTTTTTTTTTTTTTTTTTTTTTTAAATTAGTATTTTGTCTTTCTTTACACATGAAATTTTCTTATCAATAAGGACAATGGCTTTATTTTTTTTTTCTTCTCAGCTTATCATGCAGTTTTTCTTGACAACCCAACTTCCAGAGAAATAACACAAAAATTGGCTGATCTCTTTACCCTGGAAGTTCATCAAATCTCAGAGATGTTCTGGCAAGGGCCATCAGGAATCCATATAGTTGTCAATGATGAGGTAAATTCTTTTTGGAAACTTAATGGACAGTTCAAATATGGCTGTGTGGAATTACAATTATCAATTTTAATTAAAGCTTTTTAAAAATATCACAAACTGAAATTTTTTTGTTTTTTTAAATATAGCCATTTTCTAAGACTTAGTTGGGCACAAGGCTATTTGAGGATCAAATTCACTACAGTGAATTAATTGGTCTCTGAAATTGTTAAGCATCACACTGCAGTAAGTTTCCATTTGTTTTATAAATTAGTGAAGTCTGTAAATAAAGTTAGAAAGATATTTCAAATTTATACTGAATAAAGTTTATAACTTGCAAGTATACATTAGTTTTTTTGTTTTTTTTTTTCCTTAGTAAAAAAAAAAAATAATTTTTTATTATCAGAAATATATTTAAAAAAAAAAAAAGATTGAGAAATTTATTCTTGTATATCTAAGTATAATAGTTTTTCTATTATAAATCACAGAATATTGCTGTTACATCTTGTCTGTTGCTTCTGTTATGTATTTAGAGATTCTTGATAAAATAACAAAGAATATGCAATATTATTGCTCCTGACCTGTCATCACATCTTCAGTCACTTTCCCACCGCTGTAACATATCTTCTTTGTGCCTTTTTTATAAATATTTTCATGGTAATTGTTCTGGTGATCTTACCTCCTTGGTACCTAGACTTTATGAATTTAAACGTACTACTAGATTGGTGTCAAGGTCTCACCATTTTACAGTTGAAATGGCTAGATGTAACTAAGTTCTATGCTAACAGTTTTCTTCTTACTTATGGAACTCTTTTTCAGCTTATTACTTTCCAGTCATCTTCAAAAATTTAAATGCAATGTTAATCATTATCTGATTTTATTGTTAATTCTTCCTAATAGTGTTTTCTTTTTCTCATATTCACTCACACTCATTAACCCCTTGTGTCTTAGTGGTTTTAGTGCCTTGTTTGGTTTGAAATGATGGAAATTTTTTTTTTTTTTCTAAAAAGCTTATAATTTGCCTTTTATTCTCTTTTACAGGTAGTTCGCAATTTTCAAGACCAATCCCGTTTTCTTATATCAGCAATTAAAGGTATACAAATTTCTATTTAAATGAAAAGAAATAATCCATGTTTGAACTCTGGATAATCTCTGGATGTCTAACATTGTTATATTCTCACTTTTTATGATTGTTTTTTTTTTTTTTTACCATTATACAAAAAGCAGGTTGGCTTATTGGCATATAAAAATATTAGTCTTTGGGAAACTTAATGTAAATGTAGAGAATAAAGAGAAATATTTTCCCTTACCTTATGATTTGAATACAGTGGTGAAAAATCGTGCAGAACCAACCACAAAGAATTTTTCTTTTTCTTTTTCATTCATTCTTTTTCGTTTTCCTTTCTTTTCTTCTTTTTTTATCTCCTTTTTTCTCGTTTTTCTTCTTTTTTTTTCTCTCGTTTTTCTCTGTTTTTTTTTCTTCTCTCGTTTTTCTCTGTTTTTTTTTCTTCTCTCGTTTTTCTGTTTTTTTTTCTTCTCTCGTTTTTCTGTTTTTTTTTCTTCTCTCGTTTTTCTGTTTTTTTTTCTTCTCTCGTTTTTCTGTTTTTTTTTCTTCTCTCGTTTTTCTGTTTTTTTTTTTCTCGTTTTTCTCTGTTTTTTTTCTCGTTTTTCTCTGTTTTTTTTTTTTTTTCTCTCGTTTTTCTGTTTTTTTCTCTCGTTTTTCTGTTTTTTTTTTCTCTCGTTTTTCTGTTTTTTTTTCTCTCGTTTTTCTGTTTTTTTTTTCTCTCGTTTTTCTGGTTTTTTTTCTCTCGTTTTTCTGTTTTTTTCTCTCGTTTTTCTTTTTTTCTCTCGTTTTTCTCTTTTTTTTTCTCTCTCATTTTTCTCTGTTTTTTTTCTCTCGTTTTTTTTTCTGTCTGTTTTTTTCTCGTTTTTTCTCATTTTTTTCTCTCGTTTTTTTTTTTTTTTCTCATTTTTCTCTTTTTTTTTCTCTCGTTTTTCTCTTTTTTTTTCTCTCATTTTTTTTTTTTTTTTTTTCTCTTTTTTTTCTTTTTTTTCTTTCTTTTCTCTGTTTTTTTCTCTTTTTTGTTTTTTTTTTCTCATTTTTTTCTGTTTTTTCTCATTTTTCTCTGTTTTTTTTTCTCTCTGTTTTTTTCTCTTTTTTTTTCTCTTTTTTTCTCTTTTTTTTCTTTTTTTTCTCTTTTTCTCTGTCTTTTTTTTCTCTTTTTCTCTGTCTTTTTTTTCTCTTTTTCTCTGTCTTTTTTTTCTCTTTTTCTCTGTCTTTTTTTTCTCTTTTTTTTTCTGTTTTTTTTTTTTCTCTTTTTTCTCTTTTTTCTCTCTTTTCTCTGTTTTTTTTCTTTTCTCTCTTTTTTTCTCTGTTTTTTTCTTTTCTCTCTTTTTTCTCTGTTTTTTTCTTTTCTCTCTTTTTTCTCTGTTTTTTTTCTTTTCTCTCGTTTTTCTCTGTTTTTTTCTTTTCTCTCGTTTTTCTCTGTTTTTTTTTTTCTCTCGTTTTTCTCTGTTTTTTTTTTTTCTCTCGTTTTTCTCTTTTTTTTTTCTCTCATTTTTCTCTTTTTTTTCTTTTTTCTCGTTTTTTTTCTGTTTTTTTTTTTTTTCTCTCGTTTTTCTCTGTTTTTTTTTCTCATTTTTCTGTTTTTTTTTCTCTCATTTTCTCTTTTTTTTTCTCTCGTTTTTTCTGTTTTTTTTTTTCTCTCATTTTTCTCATTTTTTTTCTCTCATTTTTCTCGTTTTTTTTCTTTTTCTCATTTTTTTTTTTTCTCTCATTTTTTTCTCTGTTTTTTTTTTTTTCTCTTTTTTTCTTTTTTTTTTTTTTCTTTTCTCTCATTTTTTTCTTTTCTCTTTTTTTTTCTCTCATTTTTTTTTTCTCTCATTTTTCTCCGTTTTTTTTTTCTTTTTTCTCATTTTTTTCTTTCTCTCGTTTTTTTTTTTTTTCATTTTTTTCTTTCTCTCATTTTTTTTCTCTCTTTTCTCCGTTTTTTCTTTTCTCTTTTTTTTTTTTTTCTTTTCTCTTTTTTCCGTTTTTTCTTTCTCATTTTTTTCTTTTTTTCTTTTTCTCATTTTTTCTTTTCTCTCGTTTTTTTTCTTTTCTCTCGTTTTTTTTCTTTTCTCGTTTTTTCTCCGTTTTTTTCTTTTCTCTCGTTTTTCTCCGTTTTTTTCTTTTCTCTCGTTTTTCTCCGTTTTTTTCTTTTCTCTCGTTTTTCTCCGTTTTTTTTTTTTCTCTCGTTTTCTCCGTTTTTTTTTTTTTTTTTCTCTTTTTTCTCTTTTTTTCTTTTTTCTCTCATTTTTTCTCTTTTTTTTCTTTTTTTCTTTTTTTTTTCTCCGTTTTTTCTTTTTCGTTTTTTCTCGTTTTTTTCTTTTCTCTCTCTTTTTCTCTCTTTTTCTCTTTTTTTTTTCTCTTTTTTCTCTTTTTTTTCTCTTTTTTCTCTTTTTCTTTTTTTTTCTCTTTTTTCTGTTTTTTTCTTTGTTTTTCTCTTTTTTCTGTTTTTTTTCTTTGTTTTTCTCTTTTTTCTGTTTTTTTCTTTGTTTTTCTCTTTTTTCTGTTTTTTTTCTTTGTTTTTCTCTTTTTTCTGTTTTTTTCTTTGTTTTTCTCTTTTTTTCTCTTTTTTTTCTTTTTTTTTTCTCTTTTTTTCTCTTTTTTTTTCTGTTTTTTTTTCTGTTTTTTTCTCTGTTTTTTTCTCTGTTTTTTTCTCTGTTTTTTTTCTCTGTTTTTTTTCTCTGTTTTTTTTCTCTGTTTTTTTTCTCTGTTTTTTTTCTCTGTTTTTTTTTCTCTGTTTTTTTTTCTCTGTTTTTTTTTCTCTGTTTTTTTTCTCTGTTTTTTTTTTCTCTGTTTTTTTTCTCGTTTTTCTCCGTTTTTTTTTCTCTCGTTTTTCTCCGGTTTTTTTTTTTTTTTTTTTTTTTTTTTTTTTCTCTCGTCTTTGTCATTCTCTTGTTTTTTTTTTGTTTCCTTTTTTTTACCAAAACAAAATGCATTGACTACATTAAATTGGCTATTTCATAATTCAAGTTGATGCATTTTAAAAAAAACAAAAAAAACAAAATCTTTTGCAACATAATCTTAAACTAGTCACTGAAATTCTCTATGGTGTAATAGCAAGATTAACCTCACACATATTATTAACCTTTGAACTTTGAATGGGATATATAGATTTCAAGAAAATATTTAATACTGTGGAGACATTTTTGCCTCCATGTCTAAAAATTGCTTTGTGTTTAAAAACACTTCTAAAATATTGAGCTACTTGATAGCCTCATGAATTTTGTAGTATGGTCATACTTTTAAAGAAAATTATTTTGATTGTATATTCATAAATAATGGCTGTTATAGTCACTATTTAATTATGACCAGTATTTGATGCATTTGTGACTTCTTTATTATTTATTCTAACACATGTAATTTATTTTTCTCTTTCAATCTAGTTTTTGCAGATAATAACAATGACATCTACAAGATATTGCTGAAAGACCTCCGATAAAATTAGACAAGACCGCTTTTTCTACAGCCATCATACCACGGATGTCATACCCTCTTTCTGCTGCAGTTTAACAGGTGGCAACATGGTCACCTGGACTTTATTCCATTGGTCACTGCCTACACACCTTGTGCCACACACACACACACACAAACACTAGGTATGCATTTAAAAACTAGCAAAATCAGAATTAAAGATAATATCTGAACATATCTCCATATGTACAGAGGCCAATTCTTGTTTTACTTTATGCTGGGTTCTCCTATTGCGTGTAACTTGAAATCATTTAATTCATAATACCATGTTCTCTACTCACACACATTTCTTTCACCCACAGATACACGTCTCCCTTCTATCCCCATGCATATATACCTCTGTGCATGTCCTCCCCATAATTTTTTTTTTTTTTAAAACACCTCATTACATGGAAATACAAATTTACACACACACACACACACACATAGGTATGCATTTTATTGTATACTTTTGTGTTTACATCATGTGACAAATAAAAATTGTGTGTTGGATAGACAGAGTAAAAAGAAAGGAGGAGACAGTAAAAAAAGAAAAAAAAATGAAGGATGAAACAAAAGTGAAAAAAAATGGCATTTTTTTCCTTTATGATTGCATTTTATGCCCATGGATGACTTTTTATACATGCATATATATATATATATATATATATATATATATATATAAATTTTTTAATATGGAAAGCTTTTTATTTAGATTGTACACTCATCCTCAAGTTAAAATTGTTAACATTTCACTGAACAAGTGTCTGCACATTTTTTTCAGGTGACTCCTTTGAGATTTACCATTTTTTATTATATATATATATATATATATATATATATATATATATATATATATATAAAAAAACATTTAATACCCAAAACCATCCACCAAACAATAAAGACTATAGAAATCAATTCTTCTACTTATCTAACATTAGCCGAGTTCCATATAAATGTGAGAAAGCAATATGAATTGATATTTTTGGTCTTTTAAAATATACCATAGTTTTTTGTCACAGTTTATGATAATGGTGGGGGTTGGGAGACTTCTCTCAGGGCAACTTTGATATTTCCAGTGACTTAACAAAACAACTGGCAGTTTATCATGCTTATGCTTTGTGTTGTCATTTGAAAGAGGTTTAGAAACTTGTTGATTGAAATGTTGTTTTTTTTTTTTTTTTTTTTTAACCTGCAGCCTTTAGGACAAGTGTATGGTTTAAGTAGTAAAACTTCCCATACACTTTTGGAAATTTTGCATCCCAGATTCTCATGTGATTTTACCTGTCCTTTGTTGGGTAATCAGATTTTTGGGAATGAAAATGATGACAGATGGAAACTAAAATTCTGATGCCAAATTGAGATGAAAGTAAAGAACAAAGATGGTTGAAGTGTTTAAAAAAAAAAAAAAAAAAAAAAAATGACAGAGGGCAGAATCATTGGACTTTTCAAATTTTGGTTAAAACATAAACAGCCCCCTCCCTTCTTGAAAAAAAAAAAAATATATATATATATAAAAACAGACAAAAAGAACCCCCAAAAAACAAACCCACTGAATTTAGCTTGGATGTATCACCTTGCAAGACATATATATTTTTTTATTTTGTCAATTTTTTGTAGATCAGTTTTGTGGGCGCCTTTTCTGAAAGTGAACTTTGACCAGAAAATACAATTTGGAAAAAAAACTCAAAATATGGTCATTGTTTTGTTAAAGATTTGTTATTTTTTTTTTCTTTGTTTCCAATATTCTCATGATTGCTAAAATTTTGATCTTGATTTTTAAAATTTAGTTAAGTGAAAATTATTTTCACTTTTTTGTATAAATGATCTCTGTAGAAAAGACTGTAAATGTTTGCTTTTAGTCAAATCTACAGAAGCTGAACTCTTTCACTGCAGGTTTAGCCTCCCCCCCCCCCAGTATTCCTTGCACAGCCTCATTATTAGGACAAGATGTGGCATTTTGTTTTCAAGACAGCATTATATATTCAAAGTTATTTTCAGATTTTGGGAATATTTTTATTATTACACATAAAAAAAAAAAACAACTTTAGTGTAATGTCATGACTCCTAACACAATGATGAGACAGTGCTAACAAGAATAAAGCATAGAAAAATGGAGGAATTGGCTCAATGACAGGCTTAACTACCAACGTATGTTATAATACATTTCCTTTTTCATTGAACCAAAACAATATGCATTATCTACTTTAAATTGGCTATTTCATAATTCAAGTTGAGGCAGTTTAAAAAAAAATCGTTTACAACATAATCTTAAATCAGTCACTGAAGTTCTCTCTCTATGGTGTAATAGCAAGATCACCTCACACATATCATTATTAACCTTTGAACTTTGAATGGGATATATAGATTTCAAGAAAATATTTAATACTGTTGAGACATTTTTGCCTCCATGATTAAAAAAAAAAAAAAAAATTGCTTGTGTTTAAAAACACTTCTAAGCTTCTTGATAGCCTTATGAATTATATATATATATATATATAAAAGTGGACACTAAAGTTAACACCCAGAGGCAAGTCTGTTTCATGCTAAATGCAATAGTCAGGCCATAAACACATGTCCTGACAATTGTATTTAGCATGAAACATTGTTGACTTCAATGTCCACTTCTATACTTCAATATTTTAACAAACACACACACACACACATACATACACACACACACACACACACACATATATATATATATAACAGATATTAGCTGGAAAGTTTTAAACTGTAGTGAGTTTGGTATTTATTGATCACCACCCCAACTTCATTTGACCTTATGACTAATTAATCTTAGCCAATGTCTGATACTTGCAAAATCTGTAATATTTTCTTTTATATTTTCCTGTCACTCATTTAAGGGTGAATCATTGAGGATTGATACTCATTAAATTCTCCTGAATGTTACTTGTGTAGCATCTCCCTTATTCTAGTTATGACTTAAATGACTATCCTGTTGAATTAGTGAATGAACTTGTCTTATGTGCTGTTCCACAATGAACAATGATTTGTGATGTCATACATGATGTAATACATGTGGTTTAATGGTTAACATTGAAGAGAATGGTTCTAGCTGAGATAGTTTGTGTTCACTTGATGTGAATAACCCCTGGGAAATACATAAATCCATCTCTCCTCTCTCCAGCTCCTTTTTATATAGCAAAGCTGAGAGAGGGCTTCCCAGTCTTGGTTGGCAACCAGTCTAGGAGTGGGGAAACAACTCTATGATTGTTCGTGGAGAAAGTAATGCAGTTTATAGATATTAAAGAAGCTATGGAGGTGATGTCCTGAAGAAACACAGCAAGAGATTATTAAATCTTAGTGTGCCGCCTTAGTGACAAAAGTGTACCAAATTGGCGCCAGTGTAAAAGATAAAACTAATACATTAAGAGTTGGATTTTTAATTGGAATAATAAATAGACACATAATGATGAAAGAAGACTTGGAGAATTTAATACCCACAGGACATAAAAGGAATAAGGGAAGGCATAAGGCTATCTGTCTGATAAGCTTGTGTGAATGGATGGCTGAATGGGGTGTGAGAGGCTTGGCAAAAGGACAATCCTTATTAAGTGCTACAAGGGATATGAGATTGTGGAGAGCCATATTCTGAAGGGACATTGTACATAGAAGGAAATGAAATAGATTTATTTCCCCTACCAGTATCCATGAAAATTTCACCATTTTCCTATTTGAATTTTCTGATGAATCCTAATTAAAATAATAATAATTGAATAAGCTCTTTGAATAAGTCCCACAACTACAAAATATCTATGCAAATTTCAACTTAACAACTTTAACGAGATGTTGCAAAATAAGTATGAAAAAATAGTAAGAGGGTACAAATTAAAAGATTGCAAATTGACAGTTTTCCATTTCACTGAAGCAGACATTAAATGCATGAGAGCATTATCGCCTTCTCTATCTTTCCTTTCTCATGTATGCTTTCTTTTTCTTACTCAAAGCAAACAGCGTCTCTGATACGTCATTTTTTGTTTTTTTTTCATCTTTCCTCACAAAATGGAATGGTCCATTATTTATCTGCAGTGATGGCAGGGCATAACACTGATACTAATTTGTTGACTATGGAGGAACAAACAGAATTCTAATGATAAAAAAAATAGGCAAGACTTTATGGTGAAACTGGAATGAATATCCATGTGCATAATGTTGCAGTGAACATGTTAAGGTAGGCAAGTAGATCCTCCCCATTCCATTTGGCCTTGTGCTGTATGCAGCAAAATTTAATTTGTTCACAAGATTAAATATTTTTGCTCTCCTTAATTTTTTTCTACATCCTGTAACATTTTTTTGTTTCTCTTTTTCATAACTTTGTAGGTTGAATGAACTCTGAGATTGTTAAAGTAGTCTACAGTAATACTAATGAAGTAGTAGCGTTCCATGTCCTGAGTGCTTGTAATCTCATGGATAACACCTTCACCAATTCAGCCAATTAAGTCTGTTATATCTCTAAAATATTGTCTTGCTCACTAGTACAAGAAGTCATAAACTATTCAAATTCTGAGTTGAAATATTGTCACAAGCAGTTTTTACTACTTTTATTAATTTATTTTCTACTTTTTGAATCACATTGTTGAAATCAAATATCCACTGACCATTAATGGCACATCAGTGTGGGGGTAATGATAATAAAGGTTACTTTGACTGACAACAGGATGTCTGGGTGGTGTAAGGGAAAAAACAGCTTCAAATGAGAAATCAGAGAGCCGGGTTTGAATTCCTGTTGGCTTCATTGCATTCACTTATATGCAAGTACCCTTGGGAAAGGTATTAATTCTCCCCCAAGCTAAGGATTAATAGAAATTGTTCTGAAAAATTTTAATCTTAATGCACTTGCAGAAAAAAAGAAAAAAAAAAAATCTTACAATCCAAAATGTTTTGACTTTACATTAGCCATAGAGGTTTGATGAGCTATAAAAAAAAAAAAAAAAAAAAAAAAAAAATAAGGCCTTTACTACTGAGTAATGAGTTAGATCCTCACTGGGTACCCCACACAGAAGTCAACCTTAAATAACCTAACAAGGAATGGTGTGTCAACATAACCTGGCTATCAATTGTGAAAATTTTCTATATATATATATATATATATATATATATATATATATATATATATATATATATATACACACACACACGGATTTTCAGCATCCGATCATCACTCATTCTGATGACATGACCATCACATCTGAACTGTGACTGCATCAGAAAGGATTCAATACTGCCAACACTACACTTGATGAAAAGATCAGGGTTAGAAATTTTCTCCTGCCATGTATAACTGCATATACATCCCTATAGAGGAATTTGAACTTGCTGTTGAAAACCGAGCAAACTAGAGAAATACCTGCTACTGATGTATGACTAACTTTGAAAGAATCGACTCAACCATCTGAGAGAATTAAGAATTAACACTAAATCTCTGGCTAATGCATCAATCAATATAACAGTCAACCCATCAGTATATGCCTTTCGTGTGAATTTGTTTGCAAATCCTGTGAAGGATTGTTGTTTCATATGAAACGTAAACACAAAAACTGAACTGAAAGACACTCAGACTCTCCCGTCGTTTTCAACGTATATCATCATGAATGTGTGTGTGTATATATATATATATATATATATATATACACACACACACACGTAAAAGACAATAGGCATACTGTAATACTATTCAACAATGTGGACTTTTTCAAAGCAAAAATGAATTTATTAAAACAAAGTAACTATTAATAACAAAATGTCTTTAGTAACTGGAAGAATTTAGAAAATGCTATTATATTCATATTGTCAACTGAAAATTACGTCAAGTACAGTACAAAGGAAAGAGTACTGAACTTATGTAATATTAATTCTATATGGCAGTGAATACTGGACAATTTCATCAAAGATGACAAGGAAACTTGTGGCAACAGAGATGTAAATCTTCAGAAGGGAGTAGGAGAAATAGTAAAAAAGACAAACATTGGTAAGGAAATTGTGGAGAGTCATGATCGCTCAAGTCCTGCAGGGGCCACAGCACCATAAATGAGTTCTTCATTATGGTACCTAGACCTCATGAATTTAAGCATGGTACTGGCATCAAGATCTCATCGATTAACAGTTGAGCTGGCTAGATGTAGCTGTAAGTTCTATGCTAACAGTTTCTTTTTCTCACACTTCTCAGTTGTAGAACTTCCTTCCAGCTCCAGGTTTTCCAGCCAACTTTAATCTGCAAAAATTTAAATGTCAGTCCTTATGTGTTCTCTGGGTTACTTTTTTCACTTTCCACTCATTATCAATGTCTCTGTTCCTAATTCTTCCACACCCAGTAACCCTTTTTGTTTTAGTGGCTTTACTGCCTTGGGGTGATATTGATTTAAAAAAAAAAAAACAAAAAAACTTCCCTTCTTTAATCTAAGCATATGTTCGAAGACTAATTCAGTGAATACATGAATTTGCAGATATTTACCAAAACCGATTCTATATTGCAATAATGTTAAATATATCCTTACTGCACCACCTTTTGATTGCCAAAGCATAACAATGTCTCGTAAGTATCTTTTTCTTTTATGTATTGTCGGATATTGGTGATCATGGCTCTCCACGATTTCCTGACTTTTGTAGTTCTTAATATCTTCTACCATTCGTTTACACAAGCTCGTTAGGTAGGTTATGTGTTATTTTTCCTTTGTCCCTCTTGTCTTCAATATGTCCTGTGAGTATCAAATTTCTCAAGCCCTCTTTTCTCGTGTGCTTTAGAAATTTTAACTGTCTCTTCCTGATGTTAAGTATATAAAAAAACAAAAACAAAAAAAAACAGAATTTGCTTACATGGGATTCACAGCATTCTTTTGTAAAACGCTATCCCTGTTGCTTCAAGTCTCTTCTTCATCTGTGAGGAAATTCATTGCTATATTGGATGATGGATATTAACTAGCAGATATTTTTCTTCGTTTGTAAAGAGGCTTACCGCCATATCATGCTGAAGCAGTAGTCCCTGTATGATTACTGAAGTTAAGTAATGTCAAGCTTTGTCATTAACTAGATGGGTGACCACTTGGGAATACCAGGTGCAGTAAGATTGGATGTGTGGTTGGCATAATGGTTTAATGGATAATGGTTTGGAATTGTTAATCGGAATGCTAAGTTCCAATTCCAGTTGGGTTCGTTATATTCATTCTCTTGGGGAAGGCATGAATCCACTTCTCCCCAGCTATGTGTTAATTAGTAAGACTTCTTTTTAAAAAATTCATACAATCTAAACAAATTTTCTGGCTTGAAATAACCTGCAAAGGGTTGATAAGCTGTAAAAAAACAATCCATCACTCAATCGTTTCTAATGAAATTTTCCTGTTTCTTAATACTTTGTTTAGCTTTTGGAAGACATCTTTCGTTATTCCAATTCTTGTTTCACATTTTCTGTATGGTTTGTTTTTCTTGCGCACTCAAGTTACGAACAGACACTAGTATACTTTTCAGAATGTTTGACTCACTATAAACTAGCATTTTCCCTCATCAAACTATTATAAATATGCTTTTGAGATTATCTATAAGATACGGGAAAGTTTTGGGTCAGAAAAAAAAAGCAATTACAAAAACATCTTATGTTTGGACATTTGGTTAGATTTTGGGAAGCGGGTTGATCAAGAACTGTCCAACACCCCTTGCACCATTATTATTCCACAAATTATCCAAACTAGCATTATTATCTTTGTTGTTTTAATACACATATTTTAGCCGTTATGACCGTTTGCCATCCAATCGTCCTTGCTCAGTAAGAACTTACCTTCTCAAAAGCAGCATTTACCTGTGAAATCAATATATTACTGATTTTTTTTTTATAAAAATAAACTCTATTGATGATAATATTCATTATCATCCTTCCTTTTTTCTATCTCTCACATTTTTCTTGTTGTTCTCTTTCTCTCTCTATCGTTCTCACCTTTCTTTATAGCTCTTCTATTTATTTCTCTCTCTCTCCCTCGCTCCTCTATCTCTCTCTCTCTCTCTCTCTCTCGTTCTTCTATTTATTTTTTCTCTCTCTCTCGCTCGCTCTTCTATTTATTTCTCTCTCTCTCTCTCTCTTCATTTCTCTCTCTCCCTTCTATTTATTTCTCTCTCGTTTTTTTTCCTTACCTTCTTCCCGTTCTTGGACGAAGTAAATTGTTAATGTTGATATCATCCTTTTCTTTTTGACTCTCATTAAGAATATAGTAACATCACCCAATAAATCAAATAAAAAAAAAAAAAAAAAGTTACGTTCGGCATTCCAGGGAGACTGTCGCGCGCAATAGCTACCTGAAGAAGATCAGGGGCATGTACAATAGCAGAAACATTGTGATAATAGATGAAGAAACTGATCCGATAAAAAAAAAAATCAATATATAACAGTAAAAAAAGTGATCCCAGGGATTCAGACAAAAAGATTGAAAGACATTATTCAATTTTTCTTTTTATTAATCATTTCACCCATCCAATGTGATAATGTCGGTTTCTAGAAAATTCGGTAATTTTTACAAGGTAGGAAATAAAAATAGATTGAAAATTGATTTTAGAACCGTTGTGGAGTGGGGATTTGTGTTTTAATTCCCCTCCCCTATATTTTTGAAATAGAAATGAGTCTATATAATTTTTGCTTCTATAAAAAGAAATATATAAAGCTTAATTTATTAACTACTTTTTTTTTTTTTTTATTAAAATAATAATTTGAAAAGAAGATACAAGAACTTAACTTTAACTTAGATAAATCGATTTTATTTGCTTGAAAACAGTAGTATAGTAATTAAATACTTGTTTTAAAAATATTTATTGAAGTGGGGGCGGGAATTATCCCCTCGAAAGTCCTCCTCCAGAAAGTACGGTACTGGTATTGTAGTGGGGTTTTATCTGGACTGGAACCCATGTTTTTTTTTTTTTTTTTTTTTAGTTAATACTTATTTAAACGTAGTGAAGGGGGTAGTCCCCCCCCCCCTGCAGAAAGTACGGCCCTGGTATTGTAGTGGGGTTTTATGTAGATCCGCGTAGTTAATAATACTTTTAAAAACATATATGGGAAGGAGGCCTAGCCCCACTTTTTTGCATGTACGGCCCTGGTGGTGTTGCACTGGGGTTTTTATCTGGACCCCGCGATTTTCAGTTATTTAAAAATATAGGAGAGGGGAGATTAACCCCTAAATCCCCACTCCAGAACGGCCCTAAAATTAATCGACTTTTATTTCATAGTTACCAAATTTTCCTAGCTTCTCAAAATTACCGAATTTTCCTAAATTCGATAATGCCACTAAGACCTCAAGTGATAACTGGGGATGAAAGAAAAGAAGACTTTTGGAGAAGGAACCGGAAACCCAATCCTAAACAGGAAATGAGAGATAAACCTATTCTGTTTTTTTAATTATTTTTATTGAAAAATAACGAAATAAACCAATTTCTGAATTCTCAAACATTTTTAATTGATCATGAACATTATTGAGTTAAAGTTTAAATTTGAAAAATTAAAATTATTGTATTTTTCTTATTATTTTATTAACATATTTATTAAAAATTGTAATCATTTAGATATTCATCGCCAGATCAGATGTCCACATTAGAATTTTATATCAGGATCTTTAAAACAACTTTGGATTTGTTCATTCATCTCGTGCTTGCTGTAAAAAATAAAAATAAAGCATTGATTAAATTTAAGTATATCACCAAATGCTGAATACTGGCAAAGCCAAAAAGTAAGGTTTTTCTATTGCTTTTCAATATACTTCAGTGAAGGTAAATCGTGGTTATATTTCCTGGTTTGAAGATATGTATGAGTGATGTGCGAAAAGGTGTAGACAGACGGGTATAATTTGATAGGAAGTATAACACTGCAAAAGCTTTAAGCGCAAAACAGAGTTACAACACCCGTAGGTTTCATGACATACCTTTTAGGTATCTTAGTCACGAGGGAAGCTATACTCATTAATGAACGAATTCATGAAAGTGAGAAATGTATGTATGTATGTATGTATGTACGGACGGACGGACGGAACGTTCGCTTTCTGACCATGAGATCCGGGTTCGAATCTCACCATGGCCGATTTGCCAGGAAGGCGATTTCCTGATGTTATCAGACTAGATCGAGGTCAATCCCAGCGTGCGACACCTTTGGAAAGTGCCTGGAAACTATATCACGGGTTGACCCAAGTCTTCTGAGTGAAATTGGGTAGACAGAACTCTTGTGGGTCGTCGACAGCTGTGCTAGCACGAAGCCACAAGTCAAATTGTTGATCACGCTAGATAACACGCTCTCCCCCAGTAGTAGTTGCAGTATAAACCACAGGTGGGCTCTGTGGGTGTTAAGCAAAAACAAATATGCCTGAGCGAGCATCCGTAATGGGGATTGGCTAGCCACCCTAGTAGACGGGTATCCTCGAATATGAGTGGCCAGCTATTATTATTATTATTATTTATCTATCTATCTAATTCTGTGACTTCCATCACACCTTCTAAATTAGCCAAATTTTGGGGAGAAGTGTAAGTGGGTGTACAAAATACAGTTGGTTTTTCTAGGGTACGCAGCTTAGTACAACAAATTTTCATTTTTGGGAAAATTGACTTTTATTATTTAACATACAAAACACTCCTACTATTTTAAAAAAAACAATTTAATGATTAAAGTAATGAATACTTATGCAAAAAACAATATTGCATTTTTATTAAATTTCTTCTTTAAGTTTTTATATATACAAGAATCCAGTTTCCAGTTCGCCCTGTGTTTGCGAGAACTATAAATAAATCACAAGGTCAAATGCTTCACAGTTGGAATTTGGCCCCAGAAATAAATATTTACGCATGACCAGTTGTATCTTGGATGCTCAAGAGTAAGAAATGTTAAAAATTTATTCTTCGCTGTTAAAAAGGGAAAAAAAAAACAAAAAAAAACGAAATTTTCTTAATTGTTTTCTATAAAGTCCTATAAAATTAAAGTAAAAAAATTATTAAACCACTAAGTCTGGTTTTTGTCAAAGCATGTTTCCAAATAAATCAACTTATTCAAATTTCATCGATGGTTTACGAAATGAAGAGTCTGTAAATCTTGACAAAAAAATGTTAGCGATATACTAAATACTGTGAGGATTTCAACGCGCGTCAGGGTGTTGCCAAAAAAATTCTAGTGAGAGAAAAAGGTAAAAAGTTTGAATTACAAAGGTGATGTTAAAGCTATAAAATGCAGTGTGTTTGTCCAATCCAGAGAATCTTAACAGCGACCGAATTTGGCAAAATTAGAAATTATGTACGGGAGAATTAAGCTGAGAATGGATGTTGAAAAGATTTATAGGCTCAGAGATATTCATTTACTGAGAAGGCTATTCTTTAAAATTACGGTGATTTCTTATCAAAGTCATAAACTCCATGAGTTAGCCAAGACGGTAATTTGAGATACCTTCTTCTCTCAAGACTTGCTAGAACCCTGAATTTGCGGAAAATAATATAGGTGACTTTGGTGAATGATCGTATTATCGATATCCGTTACAGTCAAGCTGATGAGTTTCTCATATTAGCAAATATGTTTCCACTCTTGTTGAATGGGAAAAATCTATAGTCATGAATCTTTGCAATTTGAAAACACGTGTGCCTCGTGAAATCCACAATGAAATAAAGAACAGGGGAAAGTGTACTGACTTTGAGTAATTAGTGACTTCCCGAGTCTTAAGACTAAAAACATATAACAAAAAAACAAAATTCTTCCACCGAAGGGTATATCTCCACAATACGACTATTACTTCTATGTGCCACGTTCATTATAACAGGCGTAACAGCATAATTGTCCATCCGACAAAATGTTTAATATCTAAAAACCACTAAACTAACTGAGTTTCTTTTTTCCAGGTAAAAATTTTAATCGTATATTAACACCATTTGTCGTAAGAATCACTGAAAAACCCTTTGAATTATTAACCTAGAAAGAGAACAGGTTAAAATCGTTTTGTGTCAGCCCCACTAAGTCTTCCCAACTGAGAAATGGTGAGAGAAAGAAGATCAATTAGGCCTTCAGTAATGGTATCAACATTCATACTCTGGCTTCCATCTTCAAAGTCTATTCAAGAACCATCAAGAGAATGGTGAATGAGTTTAAAAAAGAGGGAACAATAGAGAGGTATACTGGATCAGGAGGTTCAAATAGCAAGAGGGGTCATCATTTCAACTTAAATAAATATATATCATATATTCTTATTGTTCAAAGTGGAGTCCAGTAGTGTTATAATAACCTCGGAGGATTCCAGTAATATATCTTTAATAATTTCTAAGAGGCAACGGGTCAAAGCTTAATCTAACAATTGGACAATTTTTCTGTTACACCCAGTATATAGATTCTATAATGCAATGTTAAATACATCCGTTCTGCACCAACTGATGATTACTGAAGCATAATAAAGTTCTGAAAGGGTCTTCTTCTTTTTTGTGCCGTGTCCTTTCAGGACGTTGGCGATCATGGCTCTCCACAATTTCTCAATTTAGACCGGATGTTATTAATTTCTCTGTTTAATAAAATAAATAGGGATGGCTACTTAAACATGTATACCCACTTCTTTATAGGCCGTGTCCCTTCAGTATGGATCATGGCTCTCCACAATTTCTCAATTTAGACCGGATGTTATTAATTTCTCTGTTTAATAAAATAAATAGGGATGGCTACTTAAACATGTATACCCACTTCTTTATAGGCCGTGTCCCTTCAGTATGGATCATGGCTCTCCACAATTTCTCAATTTAGACCGGATGTTATTAATTTCTCTGTTTAATAAAATAAGTAGGGATGGCTACTTAAACATGTATACCCACTTCTTTATAGGCCGTGTCCCTTCAGTATGGATAATGGTTCTCTGCAATTTCTTGTTCTTTGTAGCTCTTAATAAATTTTGTCTTTTTGTTATTTCGACTAAATACTGTTCCACCATCAATTTACTCAAGTTCATTAGGTATGTTATACGCTGCTTTCCTCTGTCCCTAGTGCTCTCAAGGCCGAAAGTATGTGGCACCTAGTGAGGATTGAACCCACTACTCAATCGTAATTATTCTATTAGGTTGGTGCAAAAATAATGACGTAATAATGTCGTTTTTGACGTTAAAAATAGATCAAAAACGACATTATTACGTCATTATTTTTGCACCAACCTAATAGCAAGAGAAGCTTACTAACCATTACACCACGTCGAGGTGCCTTTATTGCTCTCAGTATGTCTTGTGAGTATCCGATTTTCTAAGCCCTCATTATGTGACACAGAAATGTCTACTGTCTCTTCCTGTAAACGTTTCTTTTTTGTTTCCATTTTTTCCAAAATCTCACATATTCGGTCTATGATATTCTCAGCATTCTTCTGTAGAACCATGTTTCTGTTGCTTCAAGTATCTTCTTCATCCTTGAGGGGTTGTCCAGCATTCACTGCTATATAGGAGAACAGACATGACTTAAAAGTCCAGTACTCTTTTCTTTGGTTCTAATGAAGTTGTCTCGGAATGCATCTTTGACCATCCAATGCAAATTCGGATCTCAGTGTCACACTTTTCTTTCTGTGTTAAAACCCTTCATAGATATTTAAATTTTTGTTTGATTTTGGTATCTCCGATTTGCAATGTGCATTTTGCAAGCAACCATGCATTCTGTCTTATTGTAGTTGATGTTTAATCCTTACTTCGCGCTTTCCTTCTGTAGAGGCTATTGTAGTTTTCTTTCCGTGCCTGTTATCAACTCTGTGTCATCTGCATATCTTATGTTAAGATTGTGGCCGCCATTAATAAATCCTAGTAGGACTTCTAATTCTCCCAGAATTATCTCGCTCTAAGATAATTATGTTTATAGTAATAATGTCTGATAAAAAATCCTTTAAAAATACAATATTACCATAAACGTTATTTTTAATGGATGCCCGTATTTGACTTGCTATCTCTGTGATTTATTTTATTTTATTAAACAGTGAAATCAATTACAACCGGCCTAAATTAAGGCGTCCTACGAAATAATAACTATATTTTCGATAGGAATCGAACCTGCATCTCTTTTTCATTAGTTAAACCATTTCCGTGATAGAAATATGGGGATGCAGGTTCGATTTCTGACAGAGGTACAATTTGCTACCTTCGTTTTCCGAGTACATTCGTTTGCTTGAGCAGTTAATTCCTGTCGCAGATGCCTACTCAGGCACATTTGTGTTTGCTGTTCAACATCCAAAGAGTCCACGGTTTCTTTTTTTTATGTTTTTGTTTAGCGGAATTAAATGTTCTTGGGAGCATTAGTAATTTCTCTTACAAAAATGTATTACTGGTATTTTTTTTCAAAAATGTATTGCTCGTATTTTTACTATAAAAATGTATGGACCTAGGAACAACAGCAATTAAGAGGTGGTTCTACACTCCTCAAAACCTCCTGATCAGAAGCCTTGCTGCCGGATGTAGTTTATCGTCATACCCAGGGCGTAGGTGTTGTCGGCTATTTTACTATAAATAAATATCGTTGGCAATTTTTTATATAAAAATTTATTGTTGGTATTTTTACTATGAAAATTTATTTTTATAATTTCCTAGTGCTGTGATTTTGTTTAGGGTTTAGCTATTTGCCCACAGTTGGGACCCTAACAGGTAGTGCCACCCCGGGTCAGAGAGGACCTGGGAACAATAGAAATTAAGAGGTGATTCCACGCTTCTTAAAACCTATTGATCAGAAGCCTTGCTGCCGGATGTAGTTTATCGTCATACCTGTGGTTTATACTGTAACGATGCTGAACGGACCTTAGTTGTAGTTTCTGTCATGATCAGCGGTTTGAACAACGCCAGTATAAGCCGTAAAAAATCAATCACAGTAGTCACAGAAAAAACAGCCCCTCCAAAATATACCTACAACAATTTTTGTTGGGAAAGATAAAAAGAAAAAAAAATCTGTCAATCCAGCTGGCTTCTCTTATTACCGCTTTGGCCAACATCAGAGTCTCAAAAGTTTTGTAAGGAATACGTCATTTCTGTAGAATATTATTTTGAATAAAAAAATTATTTTGGCGCATTCCATCCCCTACAGATTCGTAAATATTAACACTTTCCTCTTGATTTAATTTTTACGTAAGCAACTTGCAATTTTAACAAACTCGACAAGGAGTTCAGTTTCTATTAACTGTATCTTCAAATCGCATTTTATAGCATTGAAACCACCATTTTATTTCGATCTTTTTTCGTTTTTTTTTCCATTTACTATTTCTCCTTTTCATGAATTTTCTCATTAATGAATATAACTTCAAACAATCTCAAAGCTATGTCATGCACACCAAGCGGGTCGTAACTGACCAAGAAAAAAGTTACCTTATTTTGGGTATTTATAAATACTATAATTCTAAATTTCAGAAATCACTGGAGTATTTATGAAATCTGTAATGATAAACGGTGAATGCCTGGTTCTACGTACCAAGATTATCATTGCAATCAGACAGGCATTGCTCATACATGGGACGAGCACTCGTCATCTTGAGAGAAACTTCGTATTCGTCGAGACACTGTTGGCCGCATTTGAGCCTAGTTTCTTCATCAACTATTGGAAAGAAAACAACATATAAATCAGCTTGTTCATTCGTTTCTTGCTTACATAGCACGTACGTTACGCGCTTTAATACCTTACCTGTCCCTTGCCCAAATATTTAACCTGCTTGTCACCTGTCCACAAATCCTTGGTATACTAGAAGCTGGTAGGCGTATAGGTATCGTAGCATACCCCTTGGTTTTATAAGTATAGAACACTACATAAATTGGCATTGTCTTCTCATATTTGAAGGCGTATAGGGATCGTAGGATACAGCTTGGTTTTATCGGCGTAGAACACTACTAAATGCGCATTTAGCCATCTCATATTTGAAGGCGAAGAGAGATCGTTATATAGCCATAGGACAATACGTAAAGCTGCATTGTCTTCACATATTTGAAGGCATATCGGAATCGTAGGTTACAGCTTGATTTTATAGGCATACAACACTACATGATTTAGTATTATGCTATATTTGAAGTTGTATAGGGGTTATAGGAAACAGTTTGTTTTTATAGCCATAGAACACCTCATTGTCTTCTCATATTTGAAGCCGTATAGGGATCGTAGAATACAGCATTATTTTAAAGGCATAAAACACGTAATTTATCAATAAGCGATATTTGAAGTCGTTTAGGTGTCATAGGATACACTTTGGTTTTATAGACATAGAACATGACGTAAATCTGCATTGTTTTCTCATATATGAAGGCGTATAGAGATCGTAGGGTGCAGGTTTTATAGCAATTTAAAACTACGTAAATTTGCATTGTCATATCATATTTCAAGTTGTAGGGGGATTGTAAATAACAGTTGCGTTTTATAGGCATAGAATACTACTAAATATACATTTAGTCTTCTCATATTTGATGTCATACAGCGATCGTAGGATACAGCTTTGTTTTATAGGCATTGAACACTACGTAAATTTGCATTGTCTTCCCATATTTGGAGGCATTTACTAATCGTAGGATACAGCTAGGTTTTATAGGCATAGAACTCTGTGAAATCTAGCATTAAGCGATATTTGAAGTCGTTTGGTGTCATAGGATACAGTTTGGTTTTATAAGCGTAGAATACTACGTAAATATGCATCGTTTTCTCATTTGTGAAGGCGTATAGTGATCGTAGGATACAGCTTCGTTTTATAGGTATTGAATGTTACGTAAATTTGCATTGTTTTCCCATATTTCAAAGTGTATGGAGATCGTAGAAAACAGTTTCGGTTTATAGGCATAGAACACTACCAAATGTACACTTAGTCATCTCATATTTGAAGGCGTATAGAGATCGTTTTATAACCATAGAACACTACGTATATCTGCATTGACTTCTCATATTTGAAGGCATATGAAGATCGTAGGATACATTTCGGTTTTATAGGCATAGAACACTACATAAATTTGCATTGTCTTATATTTGAAGGCGTATAGGGATCGTAGGATACAGATTGGTTTTATAAGTCTAGAACTCTACTAAATTTGCATTACGTTATATTTGTTGATGTCTAGGATACAAATCAGCCCTTTATGAATATACTAGCAGCATGGCCCGGCGTTGCCCGTGCTTGATACAAAAATCGTACGACTCATACAGCAATCGCTATCACTTGACTTGAAATATTTTTGCCCTTCCTTGCCTTTAAAGGAGTGCCCTTTGCCGTGCTGATGTTGCTACATGCCTTACTTCTTGCCTATCTCACACTGCAAATTTTTTCTAAGCTCTATACTAAACATTAAATCTGTTACGAAAAAAGAACTAAACAAAATGAACACAAAACGATCAGCTTTAAAAAAGGACTCATAACTGGAAAAAAACCGAATGAAAAAAGAATGTTAACAACAAATACTTTTTCACATCCAACCCAGTTCTGCGGAATCAGAATCAAGGTTCATTTTAAGCAAGCGAATGAGCCAGTTGGAGTAAAGTGCCATGCAGATTTAAATTTTTCCTACTTGTGACGAATGCAGATTTTTTGCATGCTAGCATGCTAGTTAACATTCGTGTCAGTCAGCTGTTGGGTCTCACGCTGGCCAATAGAATCTTCCTGCCTATTCGTGGCAGCCAGCTATAGGCTCTCACTCTGGCCAGTAGAAAATGGTCGCAAACTACATGAAAACTGCCGTAGAAGCATGAAAAAATCGATTATTTCCACTATCAATGTGAGTTGGGAAATGCAAAGTTAGTCTTGGCCTTCCCGCTAACTTGAAGCATGTGCATGTAAATTTTGATGCAAATCCGTCGAAAATTGAGGCCGTGCATTCGTTACACACACACACACACACACACACACACACACACACACACACACACACACACACACACACACATCCTGCCTTTTATCTACATTAGGTACTTTCATCCTATTAAAACCTTAAACAATCCAATGGTACAGCTATTTTACGAATACGACCCTATGTATATCTACATTGTTATGCAGAAATTCTATGATATATCTTATGCAGCTGAGCTGATAAATCTGGGTGATTCGATATTTTTAAAAACATTCATTGGGTGTGATGAATCCGCGTGATCTTCCATTGCAAATAAAACGTTCACACATTACACAAGTTTCACGTTGGCTGAGTCTCTGCAACGCATGCAATAATAAGAGCTTACATCAAGGCTGCACAACACGTATTCTAAATGACAACGCGTTGCAAAAGGACATTGTCGATATTTACTCGATTTTGCTTTACCAGAGTGTGGCTGCTAATACCGTGATAATCGAACTCGCTACTGTATTCATGGTGAGCGAGATAATCATTCTAGCCATTACTGTAGGGCAAGGCGATCTATCACAGGTCTATAAATATTCACTTTATTTATGTTAATGGAAAAGAAACGTCACTTTCCCGGGACATGTAATGAGTCTTCCTGAAGCAGTGGTTCCCAAACGCTTTTTCCTCTGGGCCGCGCTTTCGGAATTAAAATTTGCTCCCGCCTCACCAAATTTTATGTGATAAAACGTACATTTAAAAAAACCCCCAAAAAACAAAAACAAAAAAACAAACAAAAAACAGAGAGAGGGTTAAAGAGAGATAACCGCAGATTCGCAGTCAGAACATTATCATTGATAACTCTCTTCTCCAATTTGCGAACCCTAGTTACTATATTCTTAATACTTGATATAATGCCAAAATATCGCAATGATAAAATCGGTCAGTAATTATTTATAACTATTTATATTGGGATTCATGCATGTAATTACAATCCATAATAATATTTTAAATTTAGAAATCATTTTTAATTTTCGGCATATGGATTTAATGAAGCGGTTTCTAAATCTTTGATTGTCTTTCAGTTATTCCGCTTTATCTGCTATCCTCTTCTGCCACACATTGGGAACCACTGGCCTAAAGAAACAGTAAAAAAAGCCTTAGATGCTTCAGGCCACGTTACGAGGAAAGGAGTCGTCCAGAAATTTAACAGGTAACCTTGATATATACGGGAAGGATATTAGAATAATCTAGAACCTATACTTGCAGCAAACAGCATGTATACAGGTAGGTAAATAATAAAAACAATAGGTAAATACTCAGAAATAAAAAGGGGTGTGAGACAAGGATGCGTCTTCTCACCAGACCTTTTCAACCTATACAGTGAGGCGTTTCTGACATGATTTAGACATCCTACCACAAGTCATTATTGGCAGCCACTATATTAACAACATAAGATATTGTTATAGTGGAACACGCCTATTCTATAGTTAATAGACTCTCCCACCTATAATAAGTAGGAGTAGTAAGAGTAACAAGTGAGTCGGCAGTGAGTGGGTCAGTCAGTCGCTGTCGGACAACCGTTAGTCGGATATTAAAGTATCAGCTACCACAACTAGATTGCTGCGTCATTACCTATTATATCAAGTTCTTAACGTTTTGTACGTCGAACCTATTTCCGGACCGACTTTGTACAAATACAAGCCTCCACTGTGAAACCACTACATAACAGATAAGTAGATGTCACAGTGTTCAGCAGATACGGTAAAGTAACCACAAGAACTCCTGCAGAAGGCAATGAGTGGAAGTGAGGAGAAAAGACAAAACATCAGTTGCAAGAATACTGGATGCATTAATGCTATCAAAATGAGCAGCCCAAACTGTAAATTACAAATTGGCAATACCAAAATCAAACAGGGGCAACAATTTAGATATCTGTGAAGCATAGTAACAAAGGACAGAAAGTGCGAAACCGACATTCGAAAAGCTGAGTAAAGTATTAAGAAACAGAAAAATTATCGTTAGAAACAAAGAAACGCGTAATGAACTGTTATGTAATACCAATAGTCCTATATAACAGTGAATGCTGGACAATCTCGTCACAGATGAAGAAGAAGCTTGAAGCAACAGAAATGTGGTTCTACAAAAAGATACTGTGAATACTATGGACCGATCACGTGAGGATCGACGAAGTTCTAGAGACAATAGCAATAAAAAGGTCACCTACTTCATATCAAGAAGAGACAGTTGAAATTTTTAGGACAAGAAGAAGAAGAAGAAGAAGAAGAGGAAGAAGAAAAGAAAAACGTTGTAAATATTACTATTCTACTTGGCAATACTGATCCAGAAAGGCAGATAGCATTTCTTTCTATACAAAGCTGATGAATTTCCGAAAAAAAAACAAAAAAAAACCAGAAACATCGACAGAAAAATTAGCAGAAACATTACTTATATGTGTTAATTTTTAACACAGATGACATATTCATTAAAATATACTTTTAAAAATTGTTGCGGAAATTAAATGTTACCACCTACGTTGCAAATATATATATATATATATATATATATATATATATATATATATATATATATATATATATATATATATATATGTATAAAAATATAAATAAAATAAATATAAGTATGTATAATTATTTATATATTATATACGGGTACTTATTAGAAAGCGCTCAATATCAGAGATAGAGCTAACATATTTGGTTGGATAGATGTGAGTTTGTGACCCAGGGTCACAAACTCACATCTATCCAACCAAATATATATATATATATATATATATATATAATTGATTTAAAATATATATATATAGTTTATGTAAACTTAGGTAATCCGTATTGGTAGACCTGAGGAGGATGATATCCAGAGAGCTCAATGTGAAATTCAGAGCAGATGTATATATATAAAAATGGAAATATACATATGGTCGTTTCGTGTGAATGTGTATGTAGGTGTATATATATAGGAACTCATAGGCATTTAAGAAGATATAGGTATGTGGTTACAAATAGAGGTTTAAGACATGTGTAGATAAAAAATTGTAAAAGGACCTAATCTTCTGCTAGTGACATCTCTTCCAAATATCTCCTCTAATATTCTCCAATTGGAAGTGAATTTTAAATAGCACGAAGGGAAAGCTTTAGATTGGTATTTTAATTGAGATCGAAAGACACTACCCCAGTGTGTAGAATAAAAATATTTAAATGGGAATAACAGTTGAGAATTGGGTACATAAAAACAATCACGAGTTTACTTAATGAACAAAAATCAAAAACAATCACGAGTTTACTTAATGAACAAAAATCAAACGAATAGATGTCAACCTAACAAGCTATAAGATAAAAGTTTTAGGAAAAAAAAAATACTAAATATAAAATGGATTGCTCTTTCAATGCTCTGTCTATGGATTTTTCCAATCGATTGTTTCATAGAAAATACCCAAAACTCCACCGAATTTCAAATTAATTTCTTCGTAGATTGTTTAAACATTTAGATATTTATCAAACCTTAACCTCCCAAATATGCACGTTAAAGTAACGCAAACTGACAGCGTCTAAGAATTTGAATGAAACCTGTCGTGTAATTTATTGGGGTTGTTGTAAATTCTTCCTTTAATGTCGCTCTTATCATTCACCCCTTAGCCATCTATATCCAGAGACGAGACGCGTTAAATTTGAGCAACATCCAGCCGACACACTGGGGTTAAAATAGGAAACTAAAATGATACATATGACACACTCATATCCTCTCTCCCACCTCACTCCCTCACTTCGCTAACTTTACGTAGACTTGATGAGGTCCGTAAAAAACGTGTAAATTTCTTTTGGAAGTAAAGTCTGATGATCCAGAACCCTGTTAAAGGGGTTATGGTGAAATAGCTTATTACATGGAATCTTAACGTGGTCTGTTTTTATTAAATATATATATATATATATATATATATATATATATATATATATATATATATATATATATATTATTTACTTAAAATATGATTACATCGCATATATATATATATATATATATATATATATATATATATATATATATATAGTGGCGACTCCTGCAATCGGGCCTAGACCGAGTGATTCAAATATTTCTATTTCAAAGCAACAAAAATCTTTCGCAGTGTGTTGTTTTCATTCTTGATTTGAGCTGGATCCAAAATTAATTGTTCTAACTCCTTGTCTCAAAATATTGACCGAAATACATTTCGTTGATATTTTTTAATAATAATGAAGAAATAAAGAAAAAAAAAAAAAAAAAAGACGGAAAGTAAGGAAAAAAAATTAAAGTGGCTAGTCGGGCTGAGTAAATCTGAGCCTGATCGAAGCTTGAGACATAGTTAATAGGCAATGCATTTCTTGCTTTAATTTTATAAATAATCTTTTAAAAATCTCTAATTACTTGTATGTCCTTTTTTTTTTAAAGAACACATTTTTATCTCAACTCATTCTTTTGAAATGCCCATTTTAAATAACTTATTCCGTACAGTATAAGTTTTTTTTTTTTAGCGGAATGTATCTTTTGAGAAAGGGCAAATTAAATTTAGCTCGAGCTTAAATTCGGTGAAAATCAAATAAAGTGTCAGCCTTAACTTGTTGACTAGAGGGTTGGGATGAGGAGTGGGACTGGGGTAGTGTTGAGGAAATATTACATCAGTTAGCAGTACTGATTATAAACATACAATAAAATTCGCAGACAGAGAGATACATAAACACACAGGCAGAGAGTTAGATAAACATACTAACGCATAGACTTATATACAAATATACACTCGAGATAGATACACACGTTGTCTAAAAAAAACAAATCAGACTTTGTCTTCACCCTTTTTTCTTATATGTCTGGAAAATATTTTTTAAATAAATGTTTATTTTTATAGAATTATTACAATCAATATGAAAATACCAAAATGTGTTTTTTTTTTTCATGCACAGAGATTTTAAAAAATTATATGTTTTAGTTAGCGTAAAGGAATCACTTAGAATTTAAGTTATACCAATAGTATAGTTTGTTAAAGATTGTAATGAGCCCGACAGACATTGATAACCGAGGGTCACCACTGATATATTCCGACAGGAATCGAACCTGTATCCTATACGAAACCGTATAGCCTGACGTGCCTTAACCAATTGAGCCACAGAGTTAGCAAGGTCGATTTTACTGCTTTTAAACTACAATCTTCAATGAATCTCTCACGTACATTCATATCTGCTCAGAGCGTATCCAAATGTAAACAAATGACGTCACACATTATGAAATGGACAAGGTCCGACAATTATTTTAAGGTATTTTTATGTTTATACATTCTTTTTATAGATACAAATATTTAAGTAAATGCTCTGTTTATAATAAATAGTATTAATAAGATTTATTGGGCTGAATGTTCGAGAAATTTTCGGAGGACGAATATTTTCTATGAAAATTTCTCGGACATTCAGGCCGGTAAATGTTATTAATACTGTTTATTGAATTTTTGAATATTTTGTTTTTTTTTCCATGCTTATTTAGAAGGGTTTAAAAGGAAATTGCTGATATTTTGTTAAAAAATGGACGGTTTAATTAGATACAGAAATTTACATTTATTAAAACACTTATACACTTACTATGGAAAGATTATGAATAAAATTGTTAGGTTTAAATAGTAATGATTATTATATGTTTAGAAAATTTGAAGGATCAATTTTTCAGTACCACCAATTATATAAAGAACAGAAGCGGCAAACAACTCTAAATGTTTTTCATAAGAAAATCAGATTAATAAACATTAATTCATAGCATTTTTATTCTATCTTCTTGCATGTACCTATATTTTAATTAAAAAGTACGCAAATTAGAAATTAATTGTGAATGAGACTAAAATTGGAGGTACAAATTGCATCATTTCCTATTAATTATTATATTCAATTAATGCGTTTTCGATTAGTGTGTATCTTTTAATATACACATTTAGCTGCATTAATTGGGGGATTCCTGTATAAACGTATAGCAGGCACTTGTTCTGTTCGTGCTGTTAGCATCTCTCAGTTGCATCTCTGTCTTCGGACAGAGCGCAACCGAAAAAAATATTGTGAGGGGCCCGGTCCTGGGGAACAGCTGCCCGAGGAAGTACCCCCTCATTGCACTAAAGAGGTAATAATACGGATGCCAGCGCAACCGACAGTTGCGTGGTCTGGGCAATGTTTCTCCCTGGCCCGGGCGTATGTACTCGGGTGACCGACATTAAACCGACCTGGTTTCACATCCCGTCACCGTGGGCGGACGAGTAAATACCACGAGGGAAATTTAAAAAAATATTTATTGTACTTCAAAGTGCAAATCTACCACAAAGGCAAAACTGGGGTAAAAGGGGACGAGACTGGTCAACACTTGTCTATCACTAACTTAGCTCACCATAATCACTGACCCATCCGCTTGAATACTTTCCCTTTCACCAAAACACCCCATTTATGCTGCGCAGTCTTACCACTGACACCATAATAGCATATTTTCTTAATTTTTAATGTTTCTATCTTCTCTGTTCACCAAAATGTATATATCAGTCAGTGATGTGCCATGCGTGATACACGCTTAGGCGATCATGTATCTTTCGATACATGACTGACGAGGCAGATTTTTCCCACAGTAGGTTGCCATTTCTTTCTGCGGTAAGGCAGTTGCCATCGAAGGCTATAGTACCCGGTCTGTGCTGCTTTTTACCCATAGCTGGGAGGGGGAAGGAAGAAGAGGATTCATACCTTTTTCAAGGGTATTAGAACGTAAGTGAATCTGAGCCGCCATATAAGACTTCATAGAAAAATTGTGGTATTATAGGATCTGTATTATGACTGATAAGTGGAGATGCGAAATTTTGGTTCCTAGAACAATATTATGTCTAGCTAGTTTAAAGATAAGACAGTGTGGATCATCCCTGCCTATCGGAATCGTCCCATGCAAGACTGTAAAGTCTCTAAGACATAAGGGGTTACATGGTATGGAAGAATTTGGAACAGAAACAATAATGATGAGCAGAAAAAGAAAAGAGTAATCAAGAGGATGGTAAATAGCGATTGACATTGCATTTAAATTTTTGGAGATTAAAGTTGTCTGGAAAGCATGGAGCCAGAAAGGACTTCCACAGGCGAGAAGTGTGAGAAAAGAAACTGTTAGCTAGCCACAAACACTGACCCAATCCTACAAACAATATTCCTTACACCAAAACAATACATTCTTATGCATCATAGCGAAGAGCTCATTCGAACAATTATCATGAAAGCATTTATAGAAAAGACAGAGAGAGGCAACCTTACGGTGGTGGGAAAGTGACTGAAACTGAGATGCCAGATCATGGCCAATAATATTGCTGATTCTTCTTCGGACGTTATCAAGGAGCTCAGGGTCAATAGCAGGGGAACCGAACCACATGTAGCAACCACATATAGCAGCAATATTTTAAGCATGGGTTAATTGTAGACTTATAGATATGTAAGATAGATTCCGGAGAGAAAAATTGTTGGCCTTGTACCCTGAGAGAATTAGAAGTCCTACTAGGATTTATTATTGGCTGCCGCAGTCTTAACAACATTAGATATACCGAATACGCAGTGCTGATGGTAGACACCGAAATGAAACTACCGGAACTCATACAGGAGGAAAGCCAGAAGAAAGGAATAAACCTCAATTGCAAGAAGAAAGAATTTATGAAAGAAACAGTCCAACATGCGAATTACAAATTGAAGATATCAAAATTAAGCAAATGCAAAAATTTAGATATCTAGAAAGTGTTTTAGCAGAGGACGGAAAATGCGACATCAAAATTCGAAGGTTCATTGGGATAGCGAAAGATGCCTTCCAAAAGTTAAGCATAGTATTAAGAAACAGGAAAACTTAGTTAGCAATAAATTAAAGTGTACTGAATTGCTATGTAATATCGGTACTCTGAATGCCGGATCATCTTATCACAGATGAAAAAAAGATTCGAGGCAACACAAATATGGTTCTACAGAAGGATGCTGAGAATAGTATGAGCTGAACACGTGAGCAACAACGAAGTTTTAGAGAAAATGGAAACAAAAAGGACACTTATACGTAGTATCAAAAACAGACATTTGACATTTCTAGGGTACGTAATGAGGAAAGAGGGCTTGGAAAATCTGACACTCACGGGATATACTGAAAGCAAGAAGAACATAGGAAATCCGCGCATAATATACCTAACAAACTTTTGTAAATAGTTGGTAGAGCAGGGCTTAGGAGATATAGCAAAAAGGTTAAAAAGACTATACTATGGGCTACAAATGACTAGACGTTGTGGAGAGCAATAATCGTCTGCATCATGAATGGACACGACACATTGAAGAAGAAGTGGCATGGCCTGGGTTGTTTAGTTCTATTGATGTCAGGTGGGGACATGGTGACAATTTAGGCTTACGTGAATTTATAAAAGATAATGGTCATAAGGATTTTCTTTAGATATAAATATTCTTAGTAATAAACGACAAATTCTGTCTGTTCGTCCGTGTGTTTGAAACTACATTTGACATATTAAATCGTTTTGGAATCAGGATGATCCCGGGATTGAAAATCTGCCGTTCATCTAGTGTTTGAACATCCACTATTGGGATTTGTGTTCGGATGAAAGGGAATAGTTAAAAATTCAAATTTTAAAATAACTGAAAAAAAAAAAAAAAAAAAAAAAAATAGTGATTTTTAAAAGTTTTTAATTTATATTGAGTTTAAAGTAACACAAAACTTTGTGAATTTTTTGTTTTAAATTCAGTTTAAAATATCACTAAAACTTTGTGAATTGAGGAAATCAATTTTATTTCTTCAAAATGCTAAGGAATCAGAGTTAAAGTGAGAGTTTTCGTGACGTGAGGTTTTGAAGTTCCACAGAGTTTCTGATTTGTAGAACCCAATTTTCTGCCTGAATTGGAACTTCGGCCCAAATCGCACTTCCGGGCCAAATTGCACTTCCGGCCCAAATCGGTCTTTTGGCTGGCATTGGACTCATAGCCCGAATCAAAGTTAAAGTGAGGTTTTGATGTTACATGGAGTTAAATGAGGAATTCAAAGTTATTTCTTTATTGCTGTTTTCTAAGCTGGACCAGAGTTTTAATTTTCGGCCGGAGGCCAAATTAGCTCTCCGCACGAGCTAGCTTAAGTAGGCACTGAATGCAGCTTTTCAGCTTGTTTAAAATAAATGTAAATCATCTGAAAGTGAGAAAATATATGCTTCTGTACATATAATAAAGAGGCATTATACTGAAGTGGGGAGTCGAAATAATGATAGGAGAATAACGTAAACTCGATTAAAATTAAAATCATACTAACTTTGTCCTTTGTGGGAAGAGGTTGGTGCCATCGACACAAGAAGCAGGACCATCACCAGGAAGGCGAATTTCGCTGTCATTTTTAAATACCTGAAAGAAGTCTATTTAAATTTATTAGATGAAATACTATCAGTTATTATGCCGTGACTAGCATTTCTTTAAACTTAATTTCAGTTGCTTTTTATCGAAACTCCCATATCGTCATTCTACGATCGTTAGTAGGTAGGGTAAAATAGTAGGATAGAAAATAAAGATTAACCCTCCGGTGAGATTCGAAATTTCATCTCCTATCTTTTATTTGTATACTCTAATATGTCGTAAGATTCTTTGACATTTTTTAGAAGAAATTTTGTCAACTATTATTCTTTCATCTTTTATATATATATATATATATATATATATATATATATATATATATATATATATATATATATATATATATATATATATATATATATATATATATATATATATATATATATATATATAGTTATTATAAATTAATTGATTTAAAATATGTTTTTTTTTCGCTACAGTTCTAACCATGTTTCAAAAATGGAAGCTAAAGCCCCGAATTTAATTTTGTAATTAAATTAAAGACATTAGTTCCATTTCATCCTCAAAAATATTAATGCTCTGTAAATTTACATTGAGCATTATTTTGTAAAAATAAAAATATCTATAAGAACACCGGATTATATATCTTACTGTTCTTTCTTTATATATATATATATATATATATATATATATATATATATATATATATATATATATATATATATAATCTCAGATGAGAACGAATAGGGTATAATTCCAACTTTCGTAACATTTAGTTTAAAAGAGGGCTCAATACAGAGTAGAGCAATATTATTCATTTTAGGATATTACATCGAAAACATGTCAAAATCGCTACGCAATTGCAGTCGTGTTTCGATGCGTATCAGTGCATTTCATCAGGCAATTGTAAATTACTGGCAAGTGAACGATTTATCTATACTTCAAAGAAAAATACAAATTCTTTTTACGAAAAAAAAAAAGAAAAAACGTATATAGTAGGGAGAAAGAAATATTCGTACACCATGAATTTTTTTTTTATTTAACATAGATTTTATAAAAGAATTTTATACTCGATATAATATTTGTATACTATGGCATAACGCTGCAATATACAAAAAATTCATAAAAAATTGATATATTAATGAAATTATATGCAATTTAAAAAAAATGTAGGCGAAAAAGTATTAGTACAAAATTATAATACCTATTTAATCTTTGTAGCATATCCCTTACTCAATTCAACAGCAATTAGTCTCTTTCTGTAGTTTTTAATCAATCATTTACAAGTTTCCGTTGGTATTTTACAACATTCTTCTTTGCATATTCTCTTTCCCTTACTCAATTCAACAGCAATTAGTCTCTTTTTGTAGCTTTTAATCAATCATTTACAAGTTTCTGTTGGTATTTTACACCATTCTTCTTTGAATATTCTCTTTAGGTCCAGGATGTTTTTAAGAGCTCTTTTAATAAACACAACTAATTCTCTATTGGATTCAAATCTGTTAAAGTCTGCAGACTGTGATGGTCATTCCATTATATTGACATTGTTTTCAATAAGCCATTTTTTCGTAGATTTAGCCGTATGTTGATGGTCATTATCTTGTTGCAAAACCCATTCATTTGGGAGTCCAAGCTTTACTACTGACCAAAGCAAATTTGAATCCAAAACATCTTGGTATATTTTTGAATTAATTTTACCATGTATCATCTCTAAATTACCCGTACCATTAGCAGAAAAAATATTTCCAAACCATGATATTGCCACCACCAAATGTTACCGTTGGGATTGCGTTCTTCGGTACAAAGGTTGTGCCGTCTTCTTTTTCAAACGTGAGTCATTGAATTACACCCAAATAGTTCATTTTTTGCTTCATCTGTCCATAAACCACTTTCTCAAAATGATTCCAGTTTATTCTTATGCTCCCGAACAAATATTAACCGGGCTTCCCTACGTTTTTTCAATAATAGTGGAGTTTTTCTTGGAGAACACGATCTTAGTTGAATTCTATGAAGTTCATTGCTTATTGTTCCCTTCGTCACAATAATACCTGATGCTTCTAATTCTTCCTGTATCTCTCTCCGAGTAGTCATTGTATTTTCTTGAATTTTGCACTGAATTATTCTCATTGATCTTGGAGAAATCTTGCGCCGTGCACCAGATCTCGATTTGTTCTCAACAGTTTTCACCTTTTTATACTTAGCAATAATGGAACTAATAGTAGTAAATGGTATATTCAGGATATCTGCTATTTTCCTATAGCTTTTGCCTTCCTTCCAATGTTTGATGATCAATTCATTTTGCGAATTTGATAGTTCCTTGCTTTTTCCCATCATGATAATTATTGTGTATGATTTGTGTGCGGGGATAAGCTTATATAAGAAATGAATTGCAGAAAGGTTTTAGCAGAATCTAGCAAAATCTTACAAAGAATTATGTAAATAAGGGTAATTTAAGCCTTTTGATATTAAAGACATATTTTGTACGAATAATTTTTTTCGCCTCGAAATTTTATAAATAATTTCATTTATATCAAAGTTTTCTTATTGTATTTTTGCATATTAAAAAAGATCATGGTGTACGAATATTTATTCCCTTCTCACTGTTTATAATAAAGAATAACTGTGGAGAATCCTTAATTAAATTTCCAGTGAACACTATCCAAGCATAACAGTTTCATGAGTTCTCACGTAATTGTCAGGCAGTCGACAACACGTAGGCAACTCCAAGATGTCACAAGTATACTTGATTTTTTTTTTTTAAATAATTGTGAATTTACGGCATTTTCATTTTGGCCGGATGGTATGTCCCTTCTGGGGGAGTTTTGGTTGGTGTGTGCATGGTTTGGACGCAGCAACTAGAGTCGTAACATGTTGGACTTGCCTAAGTAGTATAAAATGCTTATTTTCACACATAGTTGATTGCGTAAGAATGTCTGAAACCGTTAGTTGTGGCCGGCCACTGTTCACTAGAAATTTAAGTTATATATATATATATATATATATATATATATATATATATATATATATATGACACTATTGAGAAGTCGTTAGTAAATTGAAAAAACTAAATTCCTATAGACTGAAGATATACCGATGACAAAATCAAAGAAAAGGATATTTATTATTATTATTATTATTGGAAAAAAACAACTAGAAGAAGGTTATTACATTTCTTGTCCGCCGGAGAGGTAAAACAAAGAGACCATATGGTTTCGATTAGAACTGAGACTACATGACATGATATTCTGGTGGTCCAAGGACTTCCAGTAAAGAAATAGCTAAGATTTTTACGACCTTTGAAGAAACAGACCTTCAGTGGATTAATAAGGATTAGCTTTTAAAAGCAGACACCCATTTTCTGCTGGAAACCTAAGAGAATGATAATTTTTTCGTTTGCCGAACGGCGATAAAACTTCCCCAAATCAAGGGATTCTCTTTTTGCTACTTGTTGACCAAAAGGCTGACGATGGGATAAGAATGGTAGATTCCAGATGCGAAAATGACCACACAGAAAGAATTTTAAACGATAATTAAAATTTGGCCGTTGGGCTAGATCCCGCCTAGCTCTTAGAGGACGGTTTTGGTCAGGTGATGTAACAGAGGACAGAGAAATTTACTTGTTGGTGCTGTCATTGGTCTGTACATGGGTCCGTGTGTATGTCCGGTGGTGGTATTGATGAGACACGACCTTTGGGGCGAGAGCGCCACACACCTGTCTAGGTCCAATCAGCTTTGTAAGGGTTGGTTAAATGAATAAAGGTTAAAGGTGGATAACTAAGTGTAGAAGGTAGTGAGAGTGATCCAGAATAATTGATCATGAAAATGAACAAACAATGAGTGATTAGATGAGTAAAAACATGAAAATTTTGTTACCCTTGCAGGAATGACTGGTATGAGGGGACTGATACTATTGATAGCAATGATAATGATGAGGATGACAGGAGCCTGGAATCACAGCCAAAATACGATTTTCAAGAAAACAAGCGAAGTGATAATAACAATATCAAAATTGTTGGTCACCATTGTGATAGATTTGTGCCCTTATGAGTTACTATTGAATAAATTGGAAAGTGAGATAAGAAGGCTGGGTAAAGCCAGGATGAAAGTAGCACAAAATATCCCCAGGAAGGGAGGTATCTTAGACTGTTGTACTCCCTGAAATTGGAAACAGCTATAAAGGAAGCCCAGTAGAAAGATATAAGGAATTACCTAAAAGGAATTGAGATGCTACAAAACAGGAAGAAGAGGGCAGTAGTCCATATTGTTGAAAAAAACGCTGTGTGATATTCGGAACAGTGACTTAAGCCGATAACAAATTTACAAGGAAAGAAACTGGGGGATGTAGAAAAGGATCAGAGGGTCTTAGGCCAGGTGGCGAGAGAAAGCGTATCGATACTGAATGTGACAAGGTTAGAACTGACGAAGAATAGAGTAAGTATCAATTGCTTAATAAATGACCTACGTGAACTAAGACAGGAGGTAGCTGATAGTTCCGAGGCGGTGACAATATTTTCAGTTAATGACCATTACTAATAAGGTGCGACAAATTAGTCAGTCTATGACAAATTTGTTAGAGCATGGGAGAGCTCAATTGGATATGTAGTCATTAAGACACTTGTCCGCAAGCATAGTGACCCCTGGTCACGTAAAGGAATTTTTATTAAAGATACAAGCTGAGTTACCTCATCATTTGAGGTTGCCGGTGGACCCCACCGAAGAATTGTCGGAATACTACAATACTACAATACTACAATACTACAATGCACTAGTTTGTGTTACCCTGATGTCTATTCCGCTGCAGGACCGAGAAAGCATAGGGGTTCGAACTTGAATACGGAGCGGCTGGGGTAGTCGTAAGATATATATATATATATATATATATATATATATATATATATATATATATATATATATATATATATGTGTGTGTGTGTGTGTATATAAATATAAATATATATATATATATATATATATATATATATATATATATATATATATATTTATATATTATATGCGTGGTACTTATTAAAAGCGCTCAATATCAGAGATAGAGCTAAAATTCACATCAATCCAACCAAATATGTTAGCTCTATCTCTGATATTGAGCGCTTTCTATTGAGTACGGTGCAAGAAACCCACATCAATCCAACCATATATATATATATATATATATATATATATATATATATTATATTTCTTAAACGTTATTTTAGTGGATACCCATATTTGAGAAGATGCTCTGTTTATTTATTAAATTGAATATTTATTTTCATCTACTGACATATGGCTATCCACTAAAAATAACTTTTATGTAATAAAATATGTTACAATTTTTCTAACTCAAGAAAACACTAGAACGCTCAAAAATTGACAACGACGAAATATGTCGAGAAAACCGGAAGTCCCAATGCCAACTATTGAAAGAAAAGAGGAAAAAAAAAAAAAGAGAAAAAGTTTAAGGAGTATTATATATATATATATATATATATATATATATATATATATATATATATATATATATATATATATATATATATATTCTGCCTGCTATCAACATGGCTGTCGCTAGACTCCAGGAGAGCAACAAACTGCGCCATCTTCCCCTGACGTTTTCACTGACTTGAAGTGGAGCGACAACGACATTGAGTCAATGTTAAAATTTTCATTACTTACTCGTCCGGTTCCTCTTTCTGCACCGATAACCGCTACTATATATATATATATATATATATATATATATATATATATATATATATATATATATATATACTTCATTGAATACGGCAGACAAGGTGCTTTGATTTAGTTACTCGCTATGCAACGGTGAAGTAATGTTCGGGCAAAAGGTTGTAATATCGAGTGTGTTAGAGAAGTGAATATTGAAGGATTTTCATAACGGACATCCTGGTATTTCAAGAATGAAATCTCTGATGAGAAGTTTCATATATTGAACCAGAATGGACCAAGATATTGAAAAAATAGTGAAAGCTTGCAAAAGTTGTGCTCTGGCATCAAAACCACCCATCACAGCTAGAACATTGCCCAAAGACAGACACGCCGTGGTCAAGTTTGCTTATATATTTTGCAGGTTCTATCAATGTCTTGTGGCAGTTGATAATTTCACTAAATGGCTGGAAATATATAAGTGCAAAAATCCAACATCTTTTGTGACAGTGAATTTCTTGCATCAACTGTTTGCGAGATATGGCGCACCAGATACCAAAGTCTCTGATAACGGAACGCAATCCACGGGTAAAAATTTCGGAGACTTTTGTAAGATGTTCTCCATTGAAAATATAGCGACACCGCCATATCATCCAAGATCGAGCGGATAAGCGGAACGGTTTGTGGGAACGTTCAAAAGAGCGTTAAAGAAAGCAAGTCTTGAGAAAGTAAACGAGGAAGCCCTTCAAGATTTTCTGAGAGTTTATCATGTAACACCTAACCCGAATACACCATCAGGCATATCGACGGCGGAATTAATGTTTTCTAGAAAAGTAAAATCAGTGTTTGACAAGTTATTGCCAAGTCGAACGGATAACAAAAATGACACCAAACGTTTCAAGGTCAGCGATAAAGTGTTCTTTAGAGCATATAAGAATGGCGAAGAAACATGGGGAGACGACATAATATCATGGTAAAATGGAAGAGATTTGAAAATAAAAGGCACCATAATCATCTGAAAACAATATTAATCGATGAAAGACCTGAAACATTGGAAGAACCAATAAAAATGCTATATGATGTTTTCGATGTGTCAGCACCACAACAAATCGTGGAACCAACAAGGACAAGACCAAGAAAAAGAAAGCGTACTAAAGAAGTGGATCCGAGACGGAAACGCTACAAAGTACTTCGGTGAACTCCGCAGAAAGTGGAGGGGGATATTAATACTAATAAAAAAAAAAATATATATATATAAAGAGTATTGATCTCAAAAGTGGGTATGTTGTGGAGTAAACAGTACACCCCCGGTAAGTATATGAACTAGTCCATAACCATAAAGAGCTGCAGATCAGAAGTAAGAAAAAAAGAAGCCGTTTAATACAGGCATCACGGCGATTAGACTAAACATTATCTATATTAGCAATACGAAGCGCGTTATAACAAAAAGTAACTCCCTATTTTATGTATGATGGACTCTCCCGTCTCATAAATATTATAATTAGAGAGGATAGTCCATCATACATAAAATAAGGATTTACTTTTCAGTTATATATATATATATATATATATATATATATATATATATATATATATATATATATATATGTTTGTGTATTGTCGATGAATTTTGCATGAAAATTCCATACACAAAATTTTAAATTGTTCGAATAATATTTGTAAGCTATTTTAAATAGTCACTATCTAGTAAGTATTGTAGAATTTTAAGTGTCGAAAATGCAAAATAATTAATTTTTTCAATCCCATTTATTTCTGATGTAAATATGCCATAAAATAACGCTAAATTTTATTCCAATCTTAAGACATGTTTTGTTAACGTCAATTTATGATTTAACGTGAGTAAGAAAGACAAAAGTAATTGAAAAAATCTCGAAACAAGGTCACTTACCTTGATGAATGAAAGATAAAATGTCGGGTGTCTTTGTGAGAAAGATAAACTTTTCTCTTGTATTAGAGCTTTGACAGTTGCGTCAAGTTAACTCTGTGCTCAGATCATGATGTAATATGATTTTTAAGGAGCAAATTGATACGCAATGTTGCTCACAGCTGTGACTGTAAAACGCAGATGATAGCATTTGCACAACTGGCTGCAAAACACAATGCAGCATAAGCAAAGAAACTAAATAAATAACTAATCAATTTTTGTTTAATCGATTTTCTGAAATCACACGATTTAAAGTAAAGGGTAAAAAATAGAGTATGCTAGAAGATTTCACTCTGTTCTACTCGTAAGAATAAACTCAGCTGGATGATTGTCTGTCTATATTTCTGAGATGAGGTATTATTTACACTATTTACATTATTCGGACTATTGTCCTCATCTTTGTTGCCATATTTATTACAACGTTTCCAACTACCTGAAGAAGGCCGGGCGTACATCAGCCGAAGCGTTGTGATAAATATGGCAACAAAGATGAGGACAATAGTCCGAATAATGTAAATAGTGTCAGCTATCATCGAACTAATTTTATCATGTTGGTGCGTCTACACATGCGCGCACATGAGGGATGCTGGGAATTATTAATTTATTTTTTTTATATAATCTAGCCGATTTCATTTAGATTCTTTTTCTTTTTCAAAAGATAAAAAATGATCTAAATTAAATCGATTATATATATATATATATATATATATATATATATATATATATATATATTTATATATATATTTAGGTGCATCAAAAATACTTTTACGAACATTGGGGCAGGTCCCTCACACCAAAACAAGGACGAAAGTTCATATGTCCGCGAATCCTTCGTTTTTTGAGTTATTAAGTTTAAAGCTTATGTAGGTACAATTACATTTACAATCCAAGATACAATCCAAAAATAATTTTACAAGCTTTGAGGGTGGATCCCTGACACCAAACCAAAAAATGTCCATAGCTAGTGCATGGCGAACAAAGTGACTAAAATGTACTGGAGTCCCATCATGCGTGAACCACGTGCGTCTTCGTATTAGCAGGGGTACATCCTCTAGCAGGTATGTAAGTGTGTCTTGTAGATGTTCTGGGAGAACATATGGACCTACCAGACAGTCACCTACAATTGCAGCCCACACATTAATCGTAAAATGATGATGGTGTCTAGTCTGTATTGAACCATGGGGATTCGGATCCGCCCGCAAATGTTGGTTGTGTTACTTTGTTATTCCATCTCTTTCAAATGTTGCCTCATCCATAAACAAGACAGAAGAAACAAATCAGCAGTTTTGCAATAAACCATCGGCAAAAGTTCTCCCGTGGTAAGTCATCAGAGCACACCTTGCACACATTGCAAATGATACGGATACAGGAGCTGCTCTTGAAGTACCCTCCATGTGGTACTATGAGATGTATGACATGCTGGGGTCACTTGTGTGCTGATACCTGGGTCGTCCCCGACAGTCTATAGAATGTGTTTATTGTGGGCAGACGTACGAGCGGATAGTTTGTGGCGCCACATATCCTGTTTTAGCAACGCGATGATAAACAGCAGCAAAGGTTGAATGATTTGGCTGTCTTCTGTATGGAAACGTAATCTGATACAGCCGTGTAGCATAGCATCCATTACTATCCGCGCGGCCGTATGGAAAATTCATATCTGCCTGCTCACGATATGAATATCCTGCCATTGTTAAACAGAACACTTCTCAGTTAACAATACTACACAGGTTAAACGTTGAAGACAGACTAGTCACAAATCTACACGAATGACAAATGTAACCTAGTGTACACGACAGCACAGCGTCATCTACCGTAAACTTTCTTTAAACTTAATAAGTCAAAAACGAAGGATTTACGGATATATGTTTATCTGAACTTTTGTCGTTATTTTGGTGTGAGAAACCCCCACCCAAAGTTTGTAAAAGTATTTTTTATACACCCTGTGTATATAATAAAAATAAAATGATTCCTTCGTTCGTGCGCATGTGTAGTCGCACCAACGTAAGAACATTTATTACTTTAGTACTATTTATTTTTTTTATAAAATAAGAACTGGACGATATCGTTGTTTTAGTGGCATTATCGCCTTGTTTGGAGTGAATCGATTAAAAAAGGATATTAAAAATATCATGGAACAATTGTGAGCAATGATAAATTTCTAGTGACAATGGAAGCAAAAAGGATATCATACTTAACATCACGAAGGGACAGTTGAACTTTTTAGCGCACATAATAAGTAAGAAAGCTTGGAAGAGTTCATACTCGCAGGATAGATTGAAAATAAGGGGAAACAACACAGAACCTACCAGGGGGTCATAAGTGAATGGATGGTGTAGCAGGGTTTGGGAGAGCAAGCAAAAAGATATTTATTAAGGGCTACAAAGACAAAAAGTTGTGGAGAGTCATGATCGCCAAAAGTCCTGATCGAAAGTTGTGGAGGGTCATGATCCCTTTTGCAGGCCCTGCTAATTCACTGGAACCCTTTGCTTATTCTAAAGTATTCCTTCTGCTGTCCTTTGTACAAAACATCGCTTTCGCAGACCCTGTTTATTCAATGGCATCTCTTTCTCAGGCCTTGCTTATTCAATGGCACCCCTTTCGCAGGACATACCTATTCAAAAGTATTCCTTTCACAAGCCGTACTTTAAACAAAGCATCCCTTTCGCATGCTCTACTTACTGGCATACCTTTCGCAGGCCTTACTTTGTACAAAGCGTACATTTCATATGCCCTGTTTATTCAATGGTATCCCTTTCGCGGGCCTTGCTTATTCACTGGCATCCCTATCGCAGGCATTACTTTGTACATGGCATCCCTTTTGCATTCCCTGCGAATGCAATGACATCCCTTTCGCAGTCCTTGCTTCATCAAAAGCATTCTTTTCGCTGGCCCTACCTTAGACAAAACATCATTTTCGCAGTACCCGCTTCATCAAAAGCATTCCTTTTGTCAGCCTCGCTTTATAAAAGTGTACCTTTCGCATGCCCTTCTTATTCACTGCTACCCCTTTTTGCTGGCCATGATTATAAAAAACATTTCTTTCGCAGGGCTTGCTTTATACAAAGCACCCATTCGCATGTCCTGTATATTTACCGGGATCATTTTTGCAGGCAATGCTTATTCAAAAGCATTTCTTTCGTAGGCTTTGCTTTGTACAAATTATCCCATTCACGTGCCTTCCTTATTTAATGGCATCCTTTTGGCTGAGCATGCTTATTCAAAATCATCCATTTCGGAGGCCCTGCTTTAAACAAAGCATCCTTTTTGCAGGCAATGTTTAATCAATAGCATCCCTTTCGCAAGCCTTAATTTGTATAAAACATCCCTTTCGCAGTCCCTGTTTATTCAATGTCATCCCTTTCGCAGCCTTTATTTTTTTTTACAAAATACCCCTTTCGTATGACATGCTTATTTAAAGACACACCTTTCGCAGGCCTTGCTCATACAAAAATATTCCTTCTGCCGGCCTTGCTTTTAAAAAGATATTGTAGAGGCCGTTAGTTGATATGGCCTCTCGATTTATATTTAACGCAAAATACCACAAAGCATGAAACTACAAGAAGGAACACAAAACGGTTTTGTAACAACAACACTATTAATATTTGTATAATAATGATGTACACAAGAAGAAGTTACTATTTTTGTTGGTGTTATATCTCTTTGACTGAATTAACGATTTTACAAATAAAATTGAAATATTTTTATCCGAGCTCATAAAAGTTGAACTTGTCGCTCAAAATGTTCACTATTAGAGAGTTGAAAGAATAATAAAGCTGAGAAATACTGAATAAACTTTTAGCTTTGGAAGAGTATTTTAAAGAGAAAAGTTCTTGTTGCTGGTTTGGAAATGTTTCGTATCTTCGTACGTACGTGCATGTGTGCGTGTGTGAATATATTTTCATAACGTCTGACGAGTCGCGAATCCTTTAAGGTTACACTTTCGTAGGCGAATGAAATCAACAAAAGAAGAAAAGAGAGAGAGAACGAACTCGTGTCTGATATTTATAATGAATGTAACCACGTGACAGGATCCTGGAAATAGAGCGGGAAAACTTGACTTGGTGACGCGCTGGAAAAACACTTGTACGTGGGTAGATTTCAACGCCCACTTGTGTGTTTATTGACCAATTAGAAGTTGATATTTCCTGAAAATATGTATGAAGCTGAGTAAGTTCTTTGATCCACTTTTTGCACAGATTTGTACAAAATTCAATACCGACAAGAAAGTGGTATCGGGATGCTAAAATATCCCTTTCGCAGTCCCAGCTTATTCAATGACATCCCTTTCGTAGGTATGTTCTGCTTGCTCACTGGCAAACGTTTCGCAGGACTTACTTTGTACGATGCAACCTTTTCGCAGGTGCTGCTTCTTCAATGGCACCTATTTCGCAAGAAGTTTATTCAAAAGCATACCTTTTTGCAGTGGTGCTTTATACAAAGAACCCATTCGCATGCTCAGTATATTCACTGGGATCATTTTCGCAGGCCATTCTTATTTAAAAGCATTTCTTTCGCAGGCTTTCCTTGTACAAATTATCACTTTCACATGCCCTGCTTATTTAATGGCATTCCTTTGGCAGGGTATGCTTATTCAATATCATCAATTGCAGAGGTCTTTAAATGGAGTATCCCTTTTCAGGCAATGCTTAATCAGTAGCATCCCTTACACAAGCTTGGTTATTCAAAATCATTCCTTTCTATAGCTTCTGCTTATTCAATGGCACCCTTTTCACCGGCCATACGGATTCAAAAGTATTCCTTCCGCCGGACTTGCTTTGTACAAAACATCTCTTTCGCAGTCCATGCTTATTCAATGATATCCCTTTTGCAGCCCTACTTTATACAAAGCACCCCTTTCGTATGTCCTGCTTATTCACTGGCATCTCTTTCGCAGGCCTGTCTTATTAAAAAGCATTTCTCTTGTATGCCTTGATTTGGACAAAGCATCCCTTTCATAGGCCCTGATTATTCAATTGCATCATTTTCGCAGGCCTTGCTTATTCACAGCCATCCCTTTCTCTTACTTTTACAAAGCATCTCTTTCACATTCCCTGACCATTCAAAAGAATTCCCTCCACTGGTCTTGCTTTGTACAAGACATTCCTTTCGCAGTCCCAGCTTTGCCATCCATTTTGCAGGCCTTTCTTTGTAGAAAGCATTCCTTTCGCATGCCCTACTTATTCATTGGCACCCCATTCATAGTCCGTGCTTAATCAAGAGCTTTCCTTTCACAGGGCCTCCTTATACAAAGCACCCTTTCGCATGCCTGGCTTATTCCATGATACCCTTTCCGCAGCCCTTGCTTATTCAAAAGCTTTTCTTTCGATAGCCTTCCCTATTGAAATGTTTCCCTTTCGCATTCACTGACATTCCTTACTTTGTATTTACCATTCCTTTTGCAGTCCCAGCTTATTCAATGACATACCTTTCGCAGATTTTACTTTGTACAAAGCATCACTTTCGCATGCCGTGCTTATTCAATGGCTCCTCTATCGCAGGCCTTGCTTCTTCTTTAAAAGCATTCCTTTCGCCGGCCGCGCTTTATACAAAACACCCGTTTCCCATGCCCTGCTTATTCAAAGGCATCTCCTTCGGAGGCTCTGCTTTATATAAAATCACCCGTTTCGCAAGCACTACTTATTCAATGGCATCCCTTTCGCCGGTCATGAGTATTCAAAAGCATTCCTTTCTGAGGCCCTGCTCTATATAAAGCATCTATTTCGAAGGCCCTGCTTATACGCTGGCATCCCTGTTGAAGGACATGATTTTTGAAATGCATCCTTTGTGGAGACAATACTTATTCAAAAGCATTCCTTTCGCAGGCCTTGCTTTGGAGAAAACATTCTTCTCGCATGCCCTTCTTATTCACTGTCACCTTTTTTCCGTTCAAGCATTTCTTTCGCAGGCCAATACAAAGCACCCTATCACATACCCTACTTATTTACTGGTCTCCTTTTGCAGTCCTTGCTTATTGAAAAGCATTCCTTTCGCAGACTTTGCTTTGTATAAAGCATTCATTGCACCGACCCTGCTTATTCAAAAGAATTCCTTTTGGAGGCCTTACTTTATACAAAGAATCCCTTTTGTATGTCCTGCTTATTCACTGGCATCCCTTTCGCAGGCCTATCTTATTAAAAAGCATTTCTCCCGCATTGCTTAATTTTTACAAAACATCCCTTTTATAGGTCCTGATTATACTCTGGCATCCCTTTCACTTGCCTCGCTTATTCAATGGCATCCCTATCGCAGGCCCTGCTTTGTAAAGCTCATCCCTTCCGGTGGCCTTCCTTATTCAAAAACATCTCTTTCGTAAAAATCATGGAACTATTTCGCGTAGAAATCCATTTAATGAAAATCTCTATACTGTGTGAAACTTTCCATTTGCAAAAGTATCACTCATCTCCCATAGATAGAATTATTCTAGGAATTTACTTTGTGTTGAAGGAAACCCAAGATAAATATTTATTTGTACGGTTTTGATTAATTGTGAGTCTACGAATAAAGGAATAAAGTCCGGTAGACAATTTTAACCATTTAAAAATAAATTCAGCGTATTCATGGATTAACACACACACACACACACATACACACATACATATGGTTGAAACAAAACAGTTGGGATACAAAATCAGTTCAGTAATTTGGTGTAAAGATGGTTGATAAAGAAACACGTTTTGAGTGAAATGTGTGTTCTTTTCAGATGTTTGACTTTAAATAAAAGTCCCATATTTATAAACATGAAAGAGAGACGGGAATCATGAAATTTGAAAACATGAAATTTTGGTTTAGCATTCCTAAAGAAGATTAGCAGATAAGAAGATTAGCAGATAAGAAGATTAGCAGTACAGTTTTCATTTAAAGGGATTTAGAAAGAATATTTTCTTTTAGGGAGGCTGATAAAGACTGATTTAAATCCTTTGAGAAAGGTAAAAGGGAATGGATTATCCACTCCTTCTTAAAGATTAAGTGATTTAACATCCAGTTTAAAATATCAAACTACAAAGACTTGACTTCGACATAGAAGCCATATCTATATTTATTTAAAAAAATACAGATTTTCTAAATATAAAATTATTTATAAATTACTCTTCTTTTAACTTGAGGTGCGTTAGTGCGCTCGGGCTCGCCAGTTAAGAAACGCTAATCTACACCATTTTCAGAGTATTAATTCAATAAAGAATAATATATGAAAAAAAAGAAACCTATAAAAATAAAATCCATTTATTTGTTGATCACAAAAACAGTAATTACCAAATACATTTTTTCAGAATAATTTTCCATTATATATATATATATATATATATATATATATATATAAGCTCTAAAAGCCCAAAAGAGAATTGTCAAGAGAGACTTAACAATTTTTGTAACTTATCCAATGTATGCGTAGGATTACTACTTTAAACACTACTCTGTGCCATATTCCGATCGGATAGACGTGAGCTCCGAGAAGAGGATTTGTTTGGGTAGGCTGATGTTTGGCATTCAGGAAAGGTGTCAGACCCATCGAAGTCGGTAGTAAGACATGACAGTTTCTCACCAGCTGTCTTTGTGCGGAAGAGAACTTCGTTGTTTGTGATCTGATTTTGCCATGCGTTTCGCTTGATTTGACGAAGTTTCATTTGATGGGATCTTTCAAGTTTGCGGACGTCTCTTCGGTAGAGTACCCAGGTCTCACAGGCGTACTGGAGAGTCGAGATTACAACAGCCATCATTGCCTTAAACGTCTAATAGCAGTTAAAGTTAAATATGATCTAATATTAAACTCTAATATTAATTTTGAATTTCTAAGATCAATTAGTGCCAGTTATTACTTCTATTTTTATTAATTATTCGCTTGTGGCACTATTTGGTGCCGGTAAATGGAAAGAAAGGGTTAATGAATAGTGATTTTCCAAGCGTTGCTCAGGTGTGGCCCAAGGCCGAAAGTATGGGGTATTCAGTGAGGATCGAACTCACTACTCACTCGTAATAGTTCTAGCGAGACAAGCTTGCTAACCATTACACCACCTCGAGGTGCTCTTTTTCAAGCGTAGCTCAGATGTGGCACACAGCCGAAAGGATGAGGCACCCAGTGAGGATCGAACTCACTACTCAGTCGTAATTGTTCTAGCGAGACAAGCTTGCTAACCATTACACCACCTCGAGGTGCCCTTTTCCAAGCGTAGCTCAGATGTGGCACACAGACGAAAGGATGGGGCACCCAGTGAGGATCGAACTCACTACTCAGTCGTAATTGTTCTAGCGAGACAAGCTTGCTAACCATTACACCACCTCCAGGTGCCCAAGGGTTAATGAATAGAACGATGAACAGACCGAGAGAAAGAATGAAGATTTCTCATCAAAAAAAAAAAAAAAAAAAAAAAAAAAAAAAAAAAAGCTTAATTCTCTAAATCTAAAACAAAACTACTTAAGGAAAGGCGATATTACCACCAGAAGCCATGTGGCGATCTTTTAGCTGACAACTTATTAATGATCCAGCACAAAAGTACCGGTTACGAAAACACAAAATAAGTAGGTCGAATAAGATCTGATCTGTAACAACCAAAACTCGATAATAGTGTTTCCTTGTGGTTGGAGTGCAATGATCCTGACAGGGTTGGGGGAATGGCTGACTGGAGAACCATCTGGTAAATATCTGATTTTTCCAGGATGGGAAAATTTTGCGTAATCAAAATTTGAAATGATAATTAAAAAAAAAATGATGACCATAAGCCACAGTTGAGAACCAAATTGGTCGAAGGGTAGCCAAGGTGGCAGGCGTAGGTGAAATACCGAGGAAGGTGGAGGAATTGCCCACGCCTGTTGGGAAGTATTGATGTGAGATGCCAATAAGAGAAGGGAGACGTTATCGGGGCGGATCGATAACTGTGACCGTTACCCATAGGAAAAAGGAGATCTCCTGATTTGGAAATGTAATTAATTTCCCAGAGCCAGACAACAAAAGGGCTCTTTTTGGAAGATACGGGAAACAACGAATAACCGCGTTATGCCCTGCGCCGATTTTAGGTGAATGTCAATAAATGCAAGGAATCGAAGCGATCGAGAACAGTTGTTGCAGACGCTGAGACGAGAGACGACCGCGTTACCTGATATCACGTGACTGCCTGCCTGAAAAGAAACTTCGACATAAGCCTTGTGCCAGACTTAACTAAAACCAGACGAAGTGTCACGTTCAACTTAAGAAGCGGGTTGGGTCGATAATTTTCTGCATGAAGAACTGATAAATTTTAACGTCAACACTAACCAAGTACTGTACAAAAGAACGTATATAAAAGCATTTAATTTTATTCAAATATTTTTTTTTACTTGCGTCTTCACTCTGCCTGGACCAACACAATACGACTATCCCCAACGACGATTCGATCTTTGCCAGCCTTATGATCAAAAGTAAACACAACGTGGGATAGGGCAGGGTTTGGATCGAAGCGATTATTTCATCGATCAGCTGTGGGAGTTACAGATTCGATCGAGTAGGAGGCGACACGCTCGGTACAAGGCCCATTAGCCGCTCAACTTAGAGGGTTTCAGATTGAGGTTGTTACAAATAAGAGTAGAAGGCGTGGTTTAAAAGAATATGTAAGAAAGATAACTTTTAGGATTACAGTGATCGGGGAAGCATCTTCTTGGGATTTTGTCCCCTCCCTCCATCAAAAAAAAAAAAAAAAAATTAGCTGTTCTTGGCAAGAAGCTGTCCGAATGGGACTTCCTCTTTACTAATGGAATACAAAGGGAATTAAAATGATTCGTTCCAGTGCACATGGCATGGTGGATTTTATCTGTTAATATCAGGCAGGTGGAACTAAGGTATGTAAATCGTCACAACATTTGCCATGGAAATTCTTTTCTTACTAATGTACACCCAATACAAAACCCAAGAGCCACTCAAAGTAGAGTGTTACTGTTTGCTGTTGTATGAGCGTACGAGAAATCAAGAAGCGCAGAGGAAAGATAACAGTTTACATTAGACTTGAAAAGGTTAAGATTGTAGTAATTGGGAAAACATCCTGCCACAAGGCAGCAGTTCTTGGTAAGAATCTGTCCGAATGGAGCTTCCTCCTTACTAATGGGATACGAAGAGAATGAAAATAATTCGTACCAGTGTACATGGCACGGCTGATCTTATCTGTGAATGTCAAGGCAGGTGGAATGTAATTCATCAGATCATTTACCATGGAAATTCTTTTCATACTAATCTTTACTTTATACAAGGCTCAAGATCTGCTCAAGGTAGAGTTACTGAGTGTTGTTGTATGAGCATAAGAGAAAGCAAGTAGAGGAATTTATGCACAAAAGATAACGGTTGACATTAGACTTGAAGAGATTAGGATTGTAGTGATCAGGAAAACATTCTCTTGGGAGTCTATTCCACGCAGCTTTTCTTGGGAAGAAGTTATCCGAGTAGAACTTAATTCTTACTGATGGAATACGCGACGTTTCCTCTGTGGGAAAGGTGTTTTAGGTCGGAAAATAATTAATCAACCATAAGGTTACGTAGACACTTTTGAACTCTATCAAGACAGGCATGTGAAGACTGAGCATCTCCATCCCGGACGTGTCCATTTTTGGTCTGATCTGGTTCTTGTAAAGATAAAGTGTCGCAGCGGGAGTCAGATACTTATTGGAATGGTACAACGAACCGACCATTTTCCAGACTCTTTAACAATAGATTGTATATATGAGTTCCACTTGAGGTCTGGTTTGAGCTGGTGTTCCAATAGACGTTTAAGGGCTGTTGTAATCTCGACTCTCCTGTACGCCTGTGAGATCTGGGTATTTTACCGAAGAGTCATCCGAAAACTCGAAAGATTCCATCAAATTAAACTTCGTGAAATCCCGTGGAACACGTGACAGGACCGGATCACAAACAACGAAGTTCTCCGCGCAAATATAGCCTAGAAACTATCATAACTCGCCACAGACTTCGATAGGCCTGACACCTCTCCCGAATGCCAGACATCCGTCTGCCCAAACAAATCCTCTTCTCAGAGCTCGCATCTGGCAAGAGACCATGTGGAGCCCCACGCCGTTGTTTCAACGATCAGCTCAAAAACACCTTGCTATAGACAGAAATCAATCTGATCAACTGGGAGACGGAAGCTGCAGAAAGGACCAATTGTAGATGAACAATCTGCGAAACAACTTCCTTCGAAAACACCAGAAGACAAATAGAAGAGACGAAGAGAGTTCAAAGAAAAGCTAAAAGCTCTCCATCCTCTGAAATCTTCTACTCTACCATGTAGTGACTACGGACGTCTCTTCAGATCCAACATAGGACTCTTTTCACTCAGAAGGAAATGTCGATGAGCACACCAATACTCGGCAGCGACTTCCGCTAACGGCGACGACGAGGTGAAAGTTCAGAGTATGCTCGATCGAAAATAATTTATCATCCACAAGGCCGTCAAGACGCTTTTGAACACTATCAAGGTTAGTAACTGAGAGCTGGACATCTCCAACCCAGATATAGCAGCAGTTCTCGATTTTACGTCTGATCTATCTCTTTTAAAATTAGAACATAGGAGCTAGAGATTAAATGTCGACTGGCGGTTTTCATTTTATTTCTTGTGCTTTTACACTTTGTAGTAATGATATATGTATTAGTCTTAAGTTGTTAGGATTTCTTTGATGAAGCATTGTCAATTATTAATTTTTGACTAAATTTTTCCAACACATTTCTCTTGCTTGACGTGGTGTAATGGTTAGCAAGCTTATCTCACTAGAACCATCAACAACGGCGTAGTGAGTTCGATTCTCACTGGGTGACCCATACTTTCGTCCTTGTGCCACATCTAAGTTGCGCTTAAAAAATCACCATATTTTTCTTGCTTTTACACTTTATAATGGTAACAGATGCAAATGGTCTTAAGATTTCTTTGATGAAGTATTTTCAGTTACTATATAGTAAGTTTATGCTACGCAGCAGGAGACACGCATGACTGGCGGTAGTGAATAAATATAGTAGCATTAGCTGATTGGCACCTTTAAAAACCTATGTTTTAAAAAAGAACAAATCTTCAGGGATGCGGTCATCTTCAGCCGGTCAGTATGTAGGACTTTTCAGCAATGTTTACCTTTCGTATCCGCAAAAATAGGTCTGTCAAAAGAGTTGTTATTTCCTTAAAGTCGCTATCACAGTGTTTTCTTTTCTTTTCTTCCTTTTTTTTTTTTTTTTTTTTTACTAATGTTCATTGTTTTAAAAAGCAATGATTAGAATTTTAATAAAGTACAAACATATGAAAGTGGATATATACATATTCTTTATTTTTGATAAACACTATTTATTATTACATTGCTTAATTATAAGAATACTTTTATATTGGATAATTTACTTTTTAAGCCCCGCGCTAAGTATGTAATAAAGATTTTCCGAAAAGTTATATTTAAGTATAAATGTACATGCTTAATTAAAAAATAACAAAGAAATTTTGATAAAATCTACCATTTTGGAGTTATTGACAATAAAAGTTCGGACTCATTCGCGTTACGGCACGGCAGCCATTACTGGTGTTTTTTGCATGCATTTGCTGCAGATTAGATTTGTGCGGAAGATTACCTTGTTAACGGCCTTTTTACTGCTCTTACTTGTGTTTTATTACTGCGCAATTGAGGACTCATTGCATGCGCAATCATAAAGACAAGTAAATGTTAATTCCAAAGCAAATATATGCAAACAACACCAGTAATGGCTGCCGCGACGCGAATGAATTCGAAATTCTATTGTTAATAACTCCAAAACGGTAGATTTTATAAAAATTTCTTTGTTATTTTCGAATTAATCATGTACATTTACACGTAAATATAACTATTTGGGAAATTTTTATTAGATAGCGCGGGGCTTAAAAAGCAAATTACCCCAAATATTTATTACGTAACATTTTACAAAGAAATAAATATAAGAATAATTTTTTATATTCATAAACTTATAACAATATATGTGAACAAGAAAATTTAAATAAACGCATAACGACGAGAGACTTATATGGGGCAGAACTTGATTTATAATTATAAATTTTTGAAAAATGCATTTTACGATTTTTTCTTCCATTTTCTCGCGTCATATAAATTCATTAAAATTGGTTATCTTTTCCTCTGAACTAAACATACTTTTAATTTTAGATTTTAGGTGACACATAAAACACTCAATATTTTGAGTAACAAAAATGAAATTACAAGAACTCTTACATAAGTGTCGAGAACCCCCCCCCCAAAAAAAAAAACCCTCTAAAAACCTAGAGACTGGTCAGATCGAGAAAGAAACAATAGCACTTACCTTAAGTTGTGAAATAAAATATCTTTCCGCGTTGTAGTTATTTATTTACTAACTTTTGTTTTGCCAGCACTTGGGTATTGTGTCCACGTTGGCTGAGATGAGACAAAGTGGTTAGGGAAGATGAACAGTGAAGACAATCTTGGGTACCTGTGCGTTGTGAAGAGGTCCTTGTCTTGCCTCCCAATGTGGCCAAGTTACTCACTTTGCGTGTAGTGCTGGAGGTTACCTTGAAACATACGAGAGTCGACTACACTGGGCACCTTTGGATTAAGGATGGTGATAGTGAAGTGAAAACGTATTTGCTCATTTTCACTTGTCTTAGTTTTAGAGCCGTACACATTGAAGTGGTACCAGACTTGGGTGTGTTGTCCTTTTTTCAGGTATTGCTACGTTTTACTATATTGTATGGCATTCCGGCTGCCATCTATAGTGATAATGCGAAGACTTTTCTGGATGGTGGTCGGCTGCGTAGGAGGTTATTGTTGTGCCACAATTTCCAGCAGAAGTTTGGCCCTTGCCAAATCAAGTTCCACCCCATTCCAGTGTTCTCTCCCTGTGTTGGAGGCGTCTGGGAAAAAAGTATCCAGATGATCAAAACCTGCCTCCACAAGGTGATTGGCTGGGATGAAATAGACTATTTCTTCCTACTAACCCTTATCCCCGACACTCAAAGGGCTGTCAACAGCTTCCCCCTAACATCGAGAATCGGCAGAGAGAGACCTGGAAGCGGTAACAGCAAGCATGTTTTTGAGGGCTAATGTGAGTCCAGGGTTGATGTTGAACCTGAACGAGGAAGATTTTGCATCCTCCCAGCAGGGAGAGACATCAGAACTATACTGTTGCGGAACTAGTGCCTGGAGAAATTTAGGGCCCAATGGTATCTCGAGTACCTGTTGTGTCTCAGGGAGAGGCCCCAGGGCCGTTCTAGACTGTCATTCTGGAACAGACTGAATGGGGTCTTAGTCAAGAGCCCTCTTAAGCCCAGGCCTTTTTGGGTTCTTGCTATCGTTTTGGAACTGATTAACGGAAAGGATGTTGTTGTCATGACAGACAAGGTTAAACAGGGCGGTGCAGTGCCAGTCTACTCCTTGAAGCACCTGTTTCCGCTCATGTTGTCCCTATCAGTGGGCGGGGAAGAACATGTTCCGGCTGGCCCTCCTCTGCTGGTGCATCTGCAGACGATCTTGCCCCTATCCCTCCTTAAACTTCGCCTTCCGACGAAGAGGACGTGGTTTGGCTCTGTCAGATATTCAATGCCATGCAGGGTGATCAAGCTGTAGTTTACTATGACAGATATGATAACTGGTGCCACTTCAGGTGTGTGGGGGTCGAATCACCCCCACTTCAAGATAAAAATGGTACTATCCAGATTGCACACATTTCAGGTGCTGGCAGGGCAGACCTAGTCTAATCCCTGATGAATATGTTAGGTGGGCCCAATATAGCAAAAATAAATAACTAAAAATAATTCTTACTAACATTGTCAGTTGGTACTGGTGAGGTACTGTACATGCTTCTCTATATTTATTTTGTTTCTATTCATTTGTTTTTCTTTTGGTTCTAGGTAATGTGTAGAGAATTTGACTGTTTAGGCGGGTGAAAAGCAATGTACTTTCCTCGGTTTGTTTGATTCTTACTAACTACAAGTTGTTAGTTTTTACTAACTTTTTATAGTTATAAGAGTCACGTTACTTTGTTACAACGTGATCCCTGAAGTAGGAGCGGAAATGTATCCCCCCTCCTTGTTTATATTCACTTTATGCTAGTTATCAGACGGTCACGTTACGTCGGAGAAAGTAATTGGTAAGCAAGGTGGTGGTGGGGGAATACATTTCCTTTCCCTTCTAGCTACGTGACCTATGTAAGTATAAAAAAAAGCTAGTAAGAAATAACAAAAACTTTTAGTTCGTAAGAATCAAATTCACTGTTCTCATCCAATTGAAACTTGGGCAACATCATAATAGCCCTAGGTCGATTTTCTTAACTAGGACTCGGTCGATGTGGCTAGCGTTGAAATTTGTCGACATGCGCTTCTACATTTCTTTGCTAGATCGGATGTGTTTGCAATTGGATGAGAACCGCGAATTCTGGAAGTAAGACGTTCGTAAGAACTTTCCATCCCTTAGAAGTGTGCGTTCGTTCGAGGAGGAGGCCTACCGTTCACACCGAGGCGAGTGCTCCTTCTATCATGAAATTCCTCTTACGGGCGATGGGTGGCCTCTCTTGTCTCGTAAGGCATTATATAAAGTGCTAGTTAGGGGTCCGTTCGGGATGATCTAATAGGCGAGCTCGGTCTGACGAAGCAGGAGGCACGTTCTTTATAGCCTTAGGCGCACGGGTTGAAATTCCTCACTAATGATGAGACATCACTCACCTAGCTGGCGATTAGAAGGGTCCTCTGGTTCAGCAAGACACTTTGTTCAGGGGAGCTTGGAAAATTCTCTAAACTGCGTTCGCTGCGGTGAGTCGGTGGAGACACTGGATCACGCCTTCTTCCACTTTGTGCAAGTTTTCTTTTTTGAGTAAAACATGGTTCGCATGCTGCGCGAAAAGTTTTTTGTCTTCGAGGTCATTTCTGTTTGTAATAATGTTGTACCGCTATTGTCTAAGGCTGAGCACTATGTGTTCTTTTGCTTATTAGGTGTTATGCGAGTCGTGATATGGACGACGCGACAGAAGGAATTCTATAGGGACGAGAAGTTTACCTCTTCCTAATTAATTCTATTCTTTAGGCATCAGCTTAAAGTCAAGATTAGGACGACTCATTAGAATTTGGTTACAAGTGGATGAGTCTATCGCGTCTGTGACTTGGATGCCGGCTTGGAGTGGCATTTTGATGCGGGTTAGGAATTTAAGAAAATTGAAATTTTGGTTTGAACATTGGCAAATCCTGCCCAAAATAGGCTAGTTTGGGCTTGTTTTTTTATTTTATTTTTCTGCCAAGTTAACTTTTTTATTTTATTTTTCTGCTAAGTTAACAATGCTCATTGGTCCCTCTTTCTTTAGTTTAAATTCCTCTGTCTTCCACTGTTAGGTGATCAGAGATGTCAGTTCTCTGGTGGATGCGGGACATCTTTCGACATTCGGGTGTTTTCTTTTTCGTTTTTGTTGTTGTGTTTGGATGAGTGCGTGTGGGTGGTTGGTTGAATGATTGATCGTATTCTCGCATTATTTTCGTCCAGTCAGTTGATGTTTCTGTCGCATTTAAAGATTGTGGGGGTGTCTATTACTAACACTATTTTGGTTTTGTTTCTGTATATAAATTTGTTTTCAGTGTAAATATCCACTGGGGTTATATATTTTAAAAATTGTTATTTTATTGCCAACCAACCACAATCACAGATAAATTATACATATGGGAACTAGTTAGAACTTCATAGAGTCAATGTGGTATTATGGTGGATGCAGTAAGAATGGTATGAAAGAATGTGGTGTTTTAGTACAAGGATTATTGTAGCATGTCTGGGCCAGTGATTGTGCTAGATAAGTTTAAGTTTAAGACAGATGAATACCAGCCCCCCCCATAACAATTTTAGGCCATGTGCCACATTTGTACTTTTGTAAAATAAATATTGTTAAGAATCAAACAGTCCAAGGTAAGCACATTGATCATCTACCACCTGAACAGTCAAATTCTCCAATGAAGACAGTGAAGGAAAAGAAGAAGAAAAATCATCAGTTGCCAGAAAACTGGACGTATGGTTGTTAGCAAAAGGGACAACCCAACATGCAAATTACAGGTTGGAGATACCTAAATCAAACTGGCGCAACAATTTGGATTTACCCCCTCGAATTCGGTATAATTTTTTCGATACTTAAAATTTAAAATGAATTTTTTAAAATGAAAAAGCGTTTTTGAAGATTTTATTTTAGCTTCATCTTCATTTTTGATGAATAATGAATTTTTACAAGAATTGTTTTCATTTTTAACATTTTAATTATAATAATTTATAATAATTTAAAAATCGTTTAAAATTCTGCATTACTTCCTTTCTTTTAGGCGATATTGCAATTAAGTGGAAACTATATTTACAAATCAAAAATTGAAAAGCTTAATATAAGTCGTTTTGCATAAAGATTTTAAAAATAAGTTTAATTTTTTTTAGTTTAAACGTTTCCATTTTTCTATGTACGGATGTCTATGTATGGAAAGTCTGTGTCTTTAATAAATCTTATTTATAAAAGCAATTAAAAGCTTCTCTCATTAAACAATGTCACAGTTTTGTTACATTTTTGGTTTAACATTCGCAGCACATTTTCGGACAAAAACAAAAAACAAACAAAAGTTTGAAAAAATAGATGATTTACATTCTCCAAGAAATTTTACTCTTAACTAATACAAAAAAATTTTGAAAAGGAAATTTAATTTCTCGAAATTTCATGAAATTAAGTAAGGGTAACATATGAAAAAAATATTTTTTATCAAGATTTTCTAAAACAAAAAAGAATTAAAAAATAACTTAATTCATTTGTGAATAAGTCCTTAAAGTTTCATTAAAATTCCATAATAATTAAGAATTTCCAAATGAATGTGTTTTTTAAAAAAGCGCAATAACTAATCGTAATTACTACATCGATCGCTGATGTAAACAAAAGATTTTTAACCAAAATTTCGAACGTGCTAGAAAGGATTAAAAATTAAAAAAAATAATCTAAAATACTTTAGTCGTTCCTCTTAATAATAACATAAACATTTTGACAATAAAACTTTATTTTTATTAAGTTTGGGGCCTTTTATTCATCATGCTATGCTGTTTTTTCAACGATCAAGTGTAGATACCGAATTTAGATGTCCGGGAGGCGTATTAGCAGAGGACGGAAAGAACGACACCGAAATCCGAAGGGACAGCGAAAGATGCCTTCAAAGAGCAAAGAATAAGAAACAGAAACATATTGTTAGAAACAAAGAAAAAGAGTACTGAACTGTTATATAATATCAGTCTTCCTATGTGACAATAAATGACAAACAATCCACTGACAGATGAAGAAGAGACTTGAAGCAGCAGAAATGTAGTTATACAGAAGGATGCTGGGAATACCATGGATTGATGACATGTGAGCAACGACAAAGTTTTAAGAGACAATGGCAGCAAAAAGGAGTCTTCAGGAAGAGACAGTTGAAGTTTTAGGGCACATAATGAGGAAAGAGGGTTTGAAAAAATTGATACTCACAGGACAGATTGAAAGGTAAGAGGGACAGAGGAAAAAACACGGCATATAGAAAAATATCTTCTTATTCAGTGGATGGATAAAGTTTCCTTGTTTTTAGTTACAGATTGTCATTTTTACTGCAAATATTGCATTTTTTCATAATTATAAAATTTTGAGTAAAAAAACGGTGTAATAGTTGTGTAAAGGGAATAACTGTCCTTTTGACAGGCCGTTTTTTTACGAGCACGGAGGTTAAACATTGCCGACGTTTCTTTCTTGATATTTGGACTTATAATTTGTTGCTAGTGATATGTATAACTTTTCTACATCCAGAGTTTTATTATTTTTATCTAAGTACCTTCACTAATTCGGTATACGTAAAATTTAAAATGATTTTTTTTAAAAATGAAAATAGCTTTAATTTTAGCTTTAATTGAAAGGCAAAGGGTTTAAAATTTACTATTTCCGGACAGCAAAATACTCTGTGGTCTATTTCAAACATAAATTATATTGATCGGAATCAACAAAAGCGGTCATTTTGATACATTTGTAAACAAAAGTTAATTCTCGGTTTTAAAAATCTTGAAAAAAAAAAACAAAAACAAAAAAACCCCAAAACGGAAACATTATTTGAGGAAAATTAGCAAAGTTAAAGTTAAATTAATCTGAATTGACACAAATATTGCTTATAGCATAAAGTGTTGTATACAAGCACTTCTTAAACACAGGGTCTTATTTTCCTGACGTGTGGATCGATTTATTAACATCCGAATTACCGCCTGTTGTGGAGTTATTTTCGCAGTGGAGGCTTGTTTTTGTACTAAATAGTTCGACGTACAAAAAACGTTAGGAGCTTGATAAAATAGGTATTAAGCGGAGTAATCTTGTTGTAGTCGCTGACTACTTTCGTATTCGACTAACTGTCGACTACTGTCATCCGTCATCGACGCTATTTAGTAACTGCCCCACGCAGTCACGTGTGGCACAAGGCCGAAAGCAGAGAGACGACTGTCGTCCGACATCGACTGTCTTCCGACATCGACGCTATTTAGTAACTGCCCCACGCAGTCATATGTGGCACAAGGCCGAAATTACTGTGGGGTTCCTGAGCCCGTAGGCTCGGCCAAAAAATCCCCGTAGACCCCGCATAAACGGGATCGGGTCTGTCTACCTTCCCGGACGAAAATCTTCCCTTCGGCATAGCCTCGTCCGGATTTCTCTCTGCTCGAAGGCAGAGAGTTCGACTGTCGTCCGATATCGACTGTCGTCCGACATCGACTAATATCTATTCACCCCCCCCCGAGGGTATCATGTGGCACAAGGTCGGTTTAACGTGGGAACTCCGAGCCCGTGAGCTCGGCCAAAAATATACCCTTTGAACCTGTATAAACGTGTTCAGGGTCGGTTTACCTCCCCGAACGAGACTCCGCCCCTTGGCGTAGCCCCGTTCGGGTTCCTCCCCGCCCGAAGGCAGAGAGTTCAACCGTTCATCCGGTCGTCCGACATCGACTAGTATTTAGTCACCCCCCCCCACGAGGGTATCATGTGGCACAAGGCCGGTTTAACGTATGATCTCCGAACCCGTGGGCTCGGCCAAAAATATACCCTTTGAACCCGTATAAACGGGTTCAGGGTCGGTTTACCTCCCCGAACGAGACTCTGCCCTTCGGCAGAGCCTCGTTCGGGTTCCTTCCCGCCCAAAGGTAGAGAGTTCAACCGTTCAGCCGGTCGTCCGACATCGACTGACCCTCGTTTCTCTTACTACTCCTACTTATATTAGTTGGGAGATTCTATTAACTATAGAATAGGTGTGTTTCACCATAACACCGCCGAACATGTCCATTGTTAAGTATGATGGAGCAAACAATAAAGTTTATATGTGTTTTTTTTTCCCATAAGGGCAGGACAACGCTTAAAACATGTGACCTGTGACATGTGATAGATTTATCGGTTTGAACATCCATTCTTAAAAATTCTGCATGTATATCACATATATAAAAACAAACCGAAATTCTTTTAAAAATATTCGAGGTCGTCGGATTGTGATAACATTTACAATATATGATTAGTAAATTTTATTTATAGCAATATTTCTTAATTATTATCACATTAAAATGAATTTTAAAAGATTTAAAAACTTTATAAATTATTTCATTTAAAATTGTAAAAAATGAAAATAAATCTTGTAAAAATTCATTTTTCATCGAAAATTTTTTCAGACAATATTGTCTTTAATATATATTATTCATGAAAGCAATTAAAGGCTCTCTAATCAAATAATGCCTTAGTTTTATTGCTTTTTTATTTTTCGATTCAGAACATATTTTACTTCCGATTTTGAAAAAAAAATTCGGTGATTTAAATTCTTCAAAAAATTCTGCTTTTAATTAATATAGTCATTAAAAATTACCACGTTGAATTTCTCAAGTTTTCATAAAATTAATTAAGGGGGTAAAACATATGTTAAATTTTTTTTACCAAGATTTTCTAATAAGAAATTTCAAAAATAATTTCATACATTTGTCCTGAAAATTTCATTAAAATCCGACAATTATTTGATTTTTGCAAGGATTTCTAAATTAATGTGTTGCAAAAACGGCTAAAATGTGCTATGCTAAAAGTTAATACAACCGATGGCGCAAGAAAAACAAGTTTTTTAATCAAAATTTCGAATGTTCTAAAAAAGAAGTAAAAAATTTAATTAAATATTCAAAAAATACTTTGATCTTTCCTCTTAATAATAACAGAAAGATTTTGACGATAAAACTATGTTTTCATTATATTTGGAGCATGCTTTCTTCACGGTATGCTGATTTTTTAACGATTTCGTGGAGTTACCTATTTTTATCCTATTTTGTGCACTAAATAGACAATAAAAGTTCCACTTCTTATGTATTTTTTTAATTGTGTACCGTTTTGTTAAAAACCTTTATTGATGGTACACCTACCTTCTTGGTAGATAAACATACCACTTCAATTATTAATTTTTGATTGGTATTTCTTTCATCTTCTTTCTTTTGTTTTAAAACTTAGTAGTAATAATTGACGTAATAGTTTTACGTTAACCGAACAATACAAGATATGATGGAGTACTGAAAAATATCATGGTCAGATCCACCACAACCATATTTACTTACCAAACATCAGAATATTGATATTTGGAAGATAACTTTTTGACACTTCTCATATTCTTCTTCTTCTTTGTGCCGTGTCCTGAATCTCCACAATTTCTTGTCCTTTGGAGCTCGAATTAAAAGCTCGTCTTTTTGGTATTTCTCCTCTATCTTTTGGCTCTTTCTCGCTGGTTTCCTTTGCCTCTCTTGCTTTCTGATATAATGGAATATCCGTTACACCCGTGTTCACCCTCACTGGAATATGATTGGCTGGTGTCCGTCATAAATACCGACTGACGTGTAGGTACGACAGAAAGTCAGAGCCTTAATCTGAGAGCTAAGTCTAAAACGACGCCTATTGGACTACACCATTGATCTACACTTCTTACCTGCGACTACGACGCGTATCAATCGATTACTGCTACCGTATTCTACTTGGTTATAGTAGCCAAAACCATTTAGCTACTTCGTTCAAATATATCCCTTTCCGGGACATATCACTTTCAATATGTCCTGTGAGTGCCAAATTCTCCAAGCCCTCTTTCTTCATTATTTGCCTGAAAAAAAATCATATGCCTCTTTCTGAGTCAAAGTATAAGTATCCTTTTTGTTATTATACTGGTACTAGTATATAGGCTTGTCGGTCTTTGGAAAGGAGGAGAGGTTTATCCCTTGTTTCCTGTTTAGAAATGTGTTTCCGGTTCCCTCTAAAGTATTTTTCTTCTCTTTCACTTCCAATATCCCCTTGCATCTTAGTGTCGTTATCGCCTTGCTTGATGCGAATTGATTAAAAATGTTACCTTAAGGAACGCTTAAATAGATTTTTGTTACCTACAAATGTTACTCTCATTCATTCAGCTGATATAAAAAAAAACTCTCTTATAAATATTTTTACATTTGTTCACGAGTGTATTGTCTCAATAATAAAGCTTGTATTTATTTATAACACGTTCTTACGCCTCTTTGCTAAGAGGTTAAAGGCGAAGTTTTAGTGAGTGCTAGCCTCACAATGAAGAAAGGACTATGCGAAGAAAGGACCGACCACCAATTTTAAGAAGACATAATTTATGGTCGTTAGCAAAAGGGCAGCCCAAGATACCAGCTACAGATTGGAGATGTCACAAGTACAGAATTTTAACCATTTGGGAAGTATTATAACAGACGATGGAAAATGTCACACCGAAATCCAAAGGCGCATCTAAATAGGGAAAGATACCTTTACAAAAGCTAAACAAAGTATTAAGAGACAAGAAATTTTCGTTAGAAAATAAAGAAAAGAGTGCTGACTACCGAACTGTAAAATATAATATAAATCCTCTTATATGGTAACAATTTCCTCACAGATGAAAAGGAGACTTGCGTCAACAAAAAATGTGATTTACAGATGAATGTTGAGAAGACGATGGACGGATCATGTCAGCAAAGATGAAGTTTTCGGAAAAATGAGAACAGAAAGGACGCGTATGCAAAACATGACAGTTGAAATTTTTGGCACGCATAATGGGGGAAAACGCTTGGAGAATTTGATTTGATTCTCACAGACACTGAAGTCAAGAAGAACAGAGAGAAGAATTAATTAACCTTACTAATGTGCTTGTGTAAACGGATGGTAGAACAGAGACTGGAAGGGATAGTAAGTGGACAAATATTGCTTAGAGCTACAAAGGATAAGGAGTTGCAGAGAGCCATGATCGTCCATGAAGAATTACGACACAGAAAAAAAGAAGAGTGTTGGACAGATGAAGAAGAGACTCGAAACGATAGGAATGCTATTTTAAAGGCGGATACCGAGAATATCATGAACTGAACACGTGAACAATGAGGGATATCATGAACTGAACACGTGAACAATGAGAAAATACAGACTAGAAAGGCACTCATAATTAAAATCAGAAAGAGGAACGACGGCTTGGCAAACTTTATACTCACAGAATTTTTAAAAATCATTTTACTCCATGCAAGGTAATAAAACCACAAAGATGCAAGATGTTACTGTATGTGAAAGAATATGAGAAAAAGAAAGCATTATTAAGGAGAGAGAACAATAAAAGAACAAGAATTAAAAAGACAGAAGATAACGATTGACATTGCATTTAAACTTTTGAAGATCAAAGGGAGTTCTACAAGCAAGAAGTGCGAGAGAGGAAACTTTTGGCATAGAGCTTACGGTAGCATCTAACCATTTCTACTATAAGATAGTGAGACTTTGCTGCCAATCAAGTCCTGCGCTTAAATTCATAACGTCTAGATACCATAGGGGAAAGCTCATTGGAACAATTACCATGAAAGTATTTATAGAAAACGCACAGGGAAGCTACATTACGGCAGAGTGAAAGTGACTGAAGCCGAGATGCCAGGTCAGGATCAATAACATTGCAGATTCTTCTTTGTATTTTATCAAGAATTTCTAGATATATAGATGAAATCACTTAGCGATGATGTGGCGGCAATATTCAATGCACGGACGAATGGTAGACTTCTGAAATGCTTGTTGAGATAATCAATGATTATCAAATGATTGATGAATCAAATAGGGGTGTTTAAGTGTTAATCTAGTGACGATAATCGTTACCTCAAATCCTACTGAAGCACACTCATCTGCGTAAAAGGCTATGGGTGATTTATTTTGAAGAATCTATTGTTTTTTATTGATAGTTTTTTTTTTGTTCAATCTACTTTTTGCTGGTTATTTAAAGTGAGAACATATTTTAGCTTGTAATAATTTTTTTTAGAAATAATCATTTACTGATATACGTCCTACTAATTAAGCCATAACAGGAGGAGAAGAGGTAGATTTATACCTTCCCCAATTGTACTTGCGCGTAAGTGAATATTACGAATATAACTGGAATTCGAACTCAGCTCTCCGATTTCCAATTTGTAGCCGTTATCCATTTCACCACTCGTACATCCAAACTTACCTCTTCTGGTATTCTTAAGCAGTAGAATCTATCGGGGGGAAGGGGGGGGAGAGGAAGAAGTGCGGTTTATACGACGAGAAATACTGTAAAGCGTCAAAGAAAAAAATAACAAAAGTACTAATCAAGTCCAAGAAGGATTAGAATCTTTATTTCGTTCGTGACCAGATTTCAGTTAGGAGCCCGATGATGATGGCCATGTTCAATACGTGACGGTTTTACAAACATTTAGGCAGTTAATGTAGTTTTGTTGCATCATTGCTTCTTTTATCTCCTTGTGAAACCTTTGATAAGTGACCTGACATTCTCTCTTGCACAGGTTGTACTCATCCTCACTTACGGTCGCACCTTGAAAAATAAAATAATTTTAAACTAGATTATCTTCTTATTAACCACTCTTCCTGCTTTCTTTTCATTTTTTGAATATACGAAGTCGTACACATTTATTAAGCTTCTTTTACTAAAAAAAAAAAATATTGGAGAAATGGGGACAAAAAGATTGTTGTCCGCCATTAGCGGAGAGTAATAGTTTAATTAGAAGATTAGCATTAAAAAATATTTTTTAATGTTACGCTTTTGAGTTTTGTATCATAATCAGATTTGTTTAACACTACAATGATATTTGTTTTGTCTACTTTCTTGACAATTATATCGGGATGTTTACGTAACTCTTTGGCAGCCATTTTTAATGGTTTAGTTAGCAGAGAAGATTTTTTACGTTTGTCATGTTTATCTTTTATAGTCTCAGCCTTGAATAGGTCCAAAATTTCTGGTTCAGTTTTATCAGTTCCTCTTGAAGTTTTTCTATACATTGATACAAAATCTCTATTTCAGTTATTTTTATTTTATTTTATTTAAACATTTTATTTGCGGTATAGATGATAGTTGGGCCTGAGGTTAAGTAATTCCTTTTGATGTTTAATTAATTCATAGTTGGAAATATTGATACTTTTATACCGCTTCACCCAGGGCAACACTATCCACTCAAGGCACTTGATATAGTCCTCTGTGTTGAGTCTGAAGCCAACACCAGTAGATTCAGGAGTTCTTTTCTTATCAGAACGATCACAGTGAGTTTTCCGAGCTGCGTACCTTCATAATTACCATTAGACTCATCCAACTCTTTCCGAATCCTCTGCAATGTCCCCAGACTGACACCCAAACACTCTGGGTGTTTACCCATCGCCTATATATATATATATATATATATATATATATATATATATATATGTGTGTGTGTGTGTGTGTGTGTGTGTGTAAAGAGAGAGGGGGGAGAATGGCGTTTGAGTAGAGTGATTGAAAGTTTGTCTCAGATGAAAATTCGCGTTTTTAGCAATTTCAATCAATTTTCATACATTTTTAGTTATCTATCTATCTATCTATCTATCTATCTATCTATCTATCTTTTAGATTAGATTAAGAATGCCTCTTTATATAATCTCACTCTGCTCATATCTATCTATCTATCTATCTATCTATCTATCTATCTATCTAACATTATTGTCGTTTTTGGATTTACAGAATCTGCTTCTTCTTGTTTGTGTCGTATCTCTTCAGGATGTGGGCGATCATGGCTCTCTACAATCTCCTGACCTTTGTAGCACTTAATAAATTTTCTTTTTACTATCTCTCATAATCCCTGTTCTGCCAACCATTTACACAGGCGCATTAGATAGGTTATGCGTTGTTTTCCACTGTTCCTCTTGCTTTCAGAATGTCCTGTGAATATCAAACTCTCTAAGCCCTCTTTCCTCATTATGTGTCCTAGAAATTTCAAGTGTTTTTCTGAGCTTAAGCATGACTCTTCTTATTTTCATTTTCTTTAAAACTTCGTCATTGCTCACGTGTTCTCAGCATATTGGTTACTTTTTCAGAGAAAGAGAGAGAGAGAGAGAGAGAGACGGAGACAGAGACAGAGACAGACAGACAGAGCTCGCACATGTAAACTAAGAAACAGTTATCAACGAAAGAATTAAAATGACCTGTATTAGAGACATCGTTTTAGGAGTGCGTCTGACGGACTTATCTTGAAGAACTAGCCATTCGGTAAAAGAATGTGCTTTTAAATTTTCTGGTCTTAATATCAGGAGGAAACTGTTAAAATGTCCAAATGGCACATAACAAGGAAACGGCGCTTGGAAAATTTGATACTCACAAGACGGATTGAAGGCAAGAGAGACAGAGTAAAAAACGACCTACCTGGCGAGTTTGAGTAAATGGATGATGGAACAAGGTTTAGGAGAGATAATAAAAATACAAAATTTATTAAGCCTTCTTAGTCTGACATTTTTCACTGACCTGAGGTCGAACAACTACATTGAATCAGTACTACATCTACCGTAAGGAAAATTGGTTCTCTGTGTTGCGCTAAAAGGTTTTTCTCGTCTGAGTCCATCATTCAAATCTACAAATCTACTATTCGTTCTTGCATTGAATACTGTTGCTATATATGGTCTGTTGGGGCACCTCGAGGTGGTGTAATGGTTAGCAAGCTTGTCTCGCAAGAACTATTACGACTGAGTAGTGAGTTCGATCCACACTGGGTACCCCATACTTTCGGCCATGTGCCACATCTGAGCTACGCTTGGAAAATCACTATATGGTCTGGTGACCCTGCTGTTTATCTCGCGGTTCTCGACAAAATCCAAAGACGGATATGTAATGTGATAGGTCCTGGCATCTCAACTCCAGCCACTTTCTCACAGACGTGATGTGGTTTCCCTCTGTCTTTTCTACAAATATTTTCATGGCAACTGATCTGACGTGCTATTTTCACCCCAACTGCATGAATTTAAACGTGCTACTAGGTTGGCATTTCAATCCCACCCTTTTACTGTGGAAACAGTTAAGTGTAACCGCTTCTCCTACTCAAACAGCTTCTTCTCTTGCACTTCCCGACTGTGGAACCCCTTTTCTCTTACTAGCTTTCCTGATAACTATAATCGTCAAAAATTTAAATGTAATGTCAGTCAACATCTTCTTATGCCTTGATCTAGATCCCCGTCCTTCTCTTTATCCTTTCTTCAAACACTCCTCTTTACTCTTACTTTCACTCTCTGTAACCCCTTGCATGCTAGTGGCACTCCCGCCTTGCTTGGGGTGAAATGCTTAAAAAAAAAAAAAAAAGCCACAAAAAACAGGAAATTTCGGCGAAAGAATATGTCACAAAGAAGAAGAAGAAGAAGAAAAGGGAGAAGAAGAAGAAGGTCATTGTGACAATTGTTCAACCTTGAGATTCAGGTGGCTTAAATATTATCATATGAATGATCAATTCTGGGTAAAAGTCGAACAGATTCAGCGTGTTTATATAATTGATTTTTCACGAATGCCGGTTGCGGATTAAATATAATTTGAACAGCTTTTCGTCTGGGCATATTTGCCAATCAAATCAATAACCATTCAATCATTGTATGATTTGGCTAGATCAGCTCGATACGCTTAGTCAGTTTCTTATGTGTATTCAGATATCACTGTTACTTCTCGATCTGTCTCTATTAACTTATAGCTTTTGATATATATATATATATATATATATATATATATATATATATATATATATTTCTATGTGCCATGTTCCTTCATGGCTCGCCACAATTTATAATCCTTGGTAGTTTTCAGTAATTTTTTTGACTATCTCCCCTAAGCCCTGTTCTACCAACCATTTACACGTTATGCGTTGTTTTCTGCCTATTTTGCATTTGATATGTCATGTGAGTGCCAAATTTTCTTAGCCCACTTTCCTCGACTAGAAATTTCAGCTATCTCTTATATGTATACTTTTTGTTTCCCTTTCCTTCAAAAATTTGTCGTTGCTCAGTTATTCAGTCTATGGTATTTTCAGCATCCTTCTGCAGAACCACAGTTCTGTTGCTCCAGGTCTCTCCTTCATCTGTCAGGAGGATTGTCCATCATTCACTGCCGTATAGGTGGACCGATATTACGTAACCGTTAACTTCTCTTTTCTTTGTTTCTAACGAGATTTTCCTATTTTCTTAATACTTTGCTTAGCTTATGAATGGCATCTTTCGCTATCCCAGCGCGTCTTCGGATTTCAGTGTCGCATTTTCCGTTCTCAGATATTTAAATTTTTGTTCTTCACCTGTGCTCGAACAGCTCTTACTGGAAGCAAATACGAGCTTACAAGAGTTTTTAATAAAACTGTTTTCCATAGTTTGTTTAGAAATGTATTCAAATCTGATCCCGCTTAGAAGCTCTTGTAAGCTCGTATTTGTTTCCAATAAGAGCTGTTCGAGCACAGGTGAAGACAATGAAGACTGGTTTATCAAGATTGTCTGTTCCTCCTGGTTTCGAAGAATGGTACAATGCCGTTTTTTTAATTTTATTAACAGCCAATAAAATTGTTGATTAGTAAAATCTACAATATATATATATATATATTTAAATCGGTATCACCCCATGCAAGGCAGTAAAGACACCAAGACACAAGGGGTTACAGGGTGTGTAAGAATTAAGAACAGAAATATTAATAATGAACGGGAAAAGGAAAGAGTAATTAGGAAGATAGTAGATAGCGATTGGCATTGCATTTAAATCTTTTGCAGATTAAAGTTGGTTGGAAAGCATGGAGCAGGAAGGGAGTTCCACAAGTAGGAAGTGCGAGAAAAGAAATTGTTAGTATAGAATTTACGGATACATCTAGCTTGCTCAACAGTAAACTGATGAGATCTCGATGCCAGTCTAGTGCTGCGCTTAAATAAAAAATGTCTAGGTACCATAGCAAAGAGCTCATCCGAGCAATTACCATGAAAGTATTTATAGAAAAGTCACAGAGAGGCACCCTAACGACGGTGGGAAAGTGGCTAAAGCCGAGCAACCATATTAGGACCAATAATATTGCTGATTTTGCTTTAGATTTTATCAATTAGCTCAAGGTAAATAGCAAGGGCCCCGGACCATATAATTTTAACTGTATTCTTAAAGACCTCGTCCCATCAGGACGTAAACGGTTCTAACTCTCTACAGATTCTCTTTCATTGAATTCCTATGACATTTTTGGAAAAATGTGGAGTCGTTTCCACAGTTTTTAATTCAGTTTTTCTTTTAGGCTGGCTGCCAACCAAGGCTAAAAATCCCAGTCTACTCTGCTATTTAACTCATAGCAGGAGGAGGAGCAGAGATGGATCGACATTTGAGGATAATAAACTTCGAGTCTAGATGTTCCCAACATATATTTTTTTTAAAGTCATATCTCATGAGGACGTAAGCAGTCATTCATAGCTTTTTTTTCTTTAACATCTGTGAATTGCTAAGACATTGGGGGGGGGACAGTGAAGTAGTTTGTTGTTGTCTTCTTCACGGTCTCGGCCACAGATTTGAATTCAGTTTTCCTTTCAGACGGGCTGTCACTCAAGGCTAGAAACCCCAGTCTACCCTGCTATTCCACTCATAGCTGAAGGAAGAGAGAAAATCGGGCTTCATACCTGTTATGGAGTGGTTTCACAGTGGAGGCTTGTATTTGTACTAAGTCGGTCCTAAAATAGGTTCGACGTACAAAACGTTAGGAACTTGATATAATAGGTAATGACGCAGAGAAATCTAGTTGTGGTCGCTGATACTTTAGTATCCGACTAACGGTCGTCCGGCATCGACTGACTGACCGACCCACTCAGCGACTCAGCGTTACTATTACTACTTCTACTTATTATAGGTGGGAGAGTCTATTAACTAAAGAATAGGTGTGTTCCACTATAACAATACCTTTTTCCAAGGTATATGTACAAAAGTGAACGCAGCAGACTAGGATAGAATTTGAACTGGCCTCGCCGATTCAACTTTTCGCGTCGGTAACTCTTACGCTACCTGTAGACCCCATTTAGTAGCTATTTACCTGTTCATATCTATCTATCTATCTATCTATCTATCTATCTATCCCAGTTTAAACATATATTTCTTTCTTTAATTCTGAATAATTATCTAGTTGCTGTCTGAATTTCTGGGATGAGGAGTTATCATTATTTACTATACTATTATCCTCTTCTTTGTTGTTGCTACCAAAACGTTGGTTGTGCACTCCGGATTTCCTCAGGTGTATATTGACCAGTGTAATCTACAGAGAAATCTGAACTGAATCCTTTATCTAATTGACGGGGTTAGAATGCTCTCGTTCCACTGCCCATGACTAGGGATATCGACTAGTTCTTATTTATAGTACTACTCAATTACTTATCACCTGTTTCCAAGGATTCACACTACCCGATCTAGGGATTCAACTCCCAACCACTATGTCATAATATCATATATATATATATATATATATATATATATATATATATATTATAAAAAAAAAGAAAAAACGTTTTTTAGTTTGTAATGTGGATTTATTGAACAAAAATATTATACTTTGTTTTCCACATAATTTGAAGAAAAAATTGTTTCTTTTCTAATCTCAAAAATCCGTCTTCATGGAGACTTTTTACATATTAAAAAATAATTTTTTTCTTCATGTTCAATGTGTATATATTCTCGATCAATAAAGACATTCTGTTTTTGTGTTGGCAATCCAAAAAAACGTTTGATTGCCATAATATACATATATAACCACTACAACATATTTCCTTTATATATATATATATATATATATATTACAGGAAAAACCAAAATTACATCAACATTGAAAATAGTCTATTTCAAGCCGTTCTGTACACTGATTACTAGGATCCATCCGGATTATAGACCAACGGATCGATTAACTGTAGTATATATATATATATATATATATATATATATATATATATATATATATAGTTTCTACTAATTCGGATATAAGTTTGACTAATTAGATATATATATATATATATATATATATATATATATATATATATATATGATAGATGGCCACTCGTATTCGAGGATACCCGTATATTAGGGCGACTAGAAATCCCTACTGCAGATGCTCGCTCAGGCACATTTTGTGTTTGTTCAACAACCACAGAGCCAACTTGTGGTTTATACGCATCTATGCTGAGCAGACCTAGAGTTTTTTTGGAAAGAGCGTGTTTTCTAACGTGATCAACATTCTGAACAAGGCCTGCACACTCAAACCCTCAGTCACGATGATTTGTGACTTCGTGCTAGCACAGCTGTCGACTGCCCCCAAGGGTTCTGTCTACCCAATTTCTCCCACAAGCCTTGCGTCAACCCGTGGTATGTTTTTTGTGTATATATAATATATATATATATATATGCAATTTTTTCTAATGCACGAATATATATATATATATATATATATATATATATACGAATGTGTAAATTACTTTCAGATAAAGTGTATCTGTAAAGGAAGAAAATGAATAAAAAAACAAGAGAAAAACTTTTCTTAGCTGGCGCGTTTCCTCCTCTAAAGTCTCTCAGAAGACAAAACACGTCGGCTAAGTATAGTTTTTACTTTTGTCTTCATATATAAAAATAACTATATATATATATATATATATATATATATTTATATATATATATATATATATATATATATATATATAGATAGATAGATAGATATTCGTACATTAGAAAAAAATGATATTTTCTAATTACGAATATCCTTTCACAAATGTGTCTGCTGTGTGTGAATAAATTGTCCAAAATTCATGTTGTGTTGTTCCAAGATTTCGATACACATGAGTTATTACTAGGTATGAGTGATAAACGAAAATGAAGTGCTTTGTATCATTAAATATCATTATTTTTTGAAAACTAAATTAATTAATTAATGTGATAGAATCGTGTAATAATGCGCAATAATATTTTTTGAAAAAAATATAGAATATATTTGGTATATTAACATATACTGAATACCGTAAATCCCCACATTTTTTTCTAAAACATAATTCGCAAAATCAGTTGTGCGTATTATGCACAGCTACAAAAAATCTTTTAAAAATTGCCGTTTCATAGGTCGATTTCAGTTGCGAAATCCAGCACAAACATACGACAATCTGACAATAACATTCTGCGATCACGGCTCCATAAGGATGTCAAATACAATCATATGTATCTAACAATACTTACAAATGTAAGATAAAATAAGAATTATCATAAAACTAAATTAGAATAATATTATTCTATGATTAAATTCTTTTATAAATAAGAGTAGGAAACGCTGGCCGTAATGAAATTGGAGAGGTACAATTTATAGGGTTTGATTACCAAACAAGGGGTGCGTATTAAGCATGAGTAGAAGCATTTTTCCCACACATTCAGCACAATTTTAGGGGTGCGTATTATGAATGAAGGTGTATTATACATGGGGAATTACCGTATATATATATATATATATATATATATATATAAGAGAGAGAGAATGAGAGAGAGAAATAGTGGGAGCGAGAGAAAGATAGAAATAGCAGGGTCGAGAGATAGAGAGAGAAAGAGAGAGAGAGAGAAATAGTTGGAGTGAGAGAGCAATAGTGGAAGCGAGAGAGAAATAAAGAGACATAGTGGGAACGAGATAGAGAGAGAAATAGCGGGATCGAGAGAGAGAGAGAAATAGTAGGAGCGAGAGAGAGAAATAGTAGGAGCGAGAGAGTGAAATAGTGGAAGTGAAAGAGAGAAAGAGATAAATAGTGGGAGCGAGCGAGCGAGCGAGAGAGAGAGAGAGAGAAAGAGAGAGCGAGAGCGAGAGAAAGATCTTTCGTGTGCAAAAGTACTGGATTTGCCTCTGACTGTTTAATCAATGTTGGAGTTATAAAAAAATCATCAGATTTCAAATTATATTTAGTCTTATTATCAATAATTTTCTCTATCTTGTTTTGGTTAGTGACACAGATGTATCATATTTTTATGCTAAATGCAATGATTTCGAATCAACACATCGAAAGACGTCATTTTTTTTTATACTGAATCAACAAAGACAGTTAATAAATACAGCTGTTTTTGCAACATGTTTTTTTTTAAAATTTAAAACCTGATGTAACGTAAAAGAAGCATCAACAAAAATGTAAGACGTGTTGTAAAGTCGTATATCGTTGTGGTCGAAAGTGAAGTAAGTAGTTACACAATATGGAGAAACCTAAATTCTTTTCTTGGGTAATCTCTGCTCTTCACGTATTTAATTTTCTTCCCACTATATTACGAAAGTATGGCTAGTCTCTACCTTATATAGTCGTTTTCAGCAAAATGCTTAAATTTGTATCATTTATGTAATGCTTATTTTAAACAGTCACCGTGAATATAATTTGATAACCGAGGTGCTACCTAAAAGAAAAGCCTCTTGATATATATATATATATATATATATATATATATATATATATATATGAAAATTTCTTAGTTAACCTGTAGAAAATGACAATATTTTTTAAAGGTAAAAGACAATAGGAAAACACTATTATTAGACGACGCGTTTCGTTCAATATGGACTTTTTCAAGGCAAAAACGAAATGAATTTATTAAAACAAATTAACTATTAACAACAGAACAAAATGTCCTTTTAAAAACGCATTTATGAGCACAAAAGAGACCTCACAAAAAACAACTTAACTAATGCACTAATCATACATAAAAATAGATTCAACCACAACTTTGATTTTAAAAATGCTACACTCAATAAAAAGAAAACTCGCTCAGAAGGAAAATCCTCAAGAGTTCCGCCATTGAATATTATCCAAATATTAATCTATGCCCAGGCTTTTCCCCATATTCCCTTTTCTAATAGAATTACTACTCGCCCAAGCAAACGTACGCAACTGTATCAAGAAATCAAAAGAAAATGGTTGAATCCGTCAACATAACAATAAAAACAATATTTCCACACCTGACAGTACTTGACGTAATTTTCAGTTGACAATATAAATACAATAGGGTTTTCTAAATTCTTCCAGTTGATAAGGACATTTTGTTTAGTTGTTAACAGTTACTTTGTTTTAATAAATTCATTTCGCTTTTGCCTTGAAAAAGTCCACATAGGACGAAACATGTCGGTTAATAATACAGTTTTCCTATTGTATTATATATATATATATATATATATATATATATGTATGATTAATACAAATAAAATTTGTCACTTAGCTGACTGATATTATATTTAGCACCTTGACTCTAGAGTTTCGCAGACGAAACTTTTTGCAATCTTTCTGTCCACTCGACAAGAGGTATAAGCTATTGGCGATATCTTGAAGCAATCAGATGTCTAGCCGCACTGATGACACAGCGAAACAGGCCTGTATGTGAATGACATTATTATGCGCTCGAAAAATGTCGGTTTAGCACTGTTGAGAGATAGGCTAATTCTAAACAGCAGCCGTCTCTGCTAATGCAACGCTCTTCATTGAAAGGAATTGAGCACTATGGCTGTCTGGCGTTTGTTTACATTCGTAAGAAATAATACACTAGAATTTCCCTTTCCCTATGCCGTGCGCTGATAGCTCAGGGGTAGAAACTTCGACTGATGCCAAATATATACATAAGATATCGCACATTGAGTGCGGGTGTTAAATAAAATAGTGCTCAATGTAATATAACAGTGCTATTTATATTAATAAATGCACACATATTATTTCTCAGTGGTAGCGAGGAAACCGGCGTTGCCCGGGTGTACATGGTTGCAGTTGTATAACCACACCCCACTCTATACCTGCACCCTCCGTCTAGAAATGTCTGCCTGCGTCCACGCTTGTATGCATCATCCTTTGGTATACTAAGCTACTCCCTCATCATTTTTACGGTATGTCCTTCGCAAGTGTTTCATTGTTCTAAATAAAGGAATTCCATCGATAAAAACTTGTTGTGTGGTCGTTGTTCGGGGTTACATTGTTTCAAGGTTTTAGATATTCAGTAAATTTCCTATGGCCATAATAACTTTCAAATAGTATGGCATTGTCCACAAATCTAACAATCAAACAAAAACAGGTATGAAGCGTCAGATCTTGATTCAAATGCAATGGCAGACATATGAACGGCCCCTCGTTCTTCGCACGTTTACTGTAAAGCTGGGTTTAATAAAAGGTTCTTCGGAAATTTTTCCTTTTTAACGCTTCAATAATCCTTCTCAAACAATCTTTGCATCAAAGGTTGTTCGAATGCCAATTAAGGATTGACAATTGGTTAAATGGCAAAAGCCGATTTTGGACCTGGTGTGTCACAGATTTCATCCACTTAATTGAAATAATCTAAACCAAACATTCACGCAAGACAATTTTGTGTCAAATGTAATTTACGTGGCAAATTTGGAAAATATCGGATGAAAAACCAGGGAGTTATTGCTGAATAACGGGCTTTTTTAACAGTTTTTCGTTATACACGTGAAAGCGAGTAGGACTAAGACCACACTGTCTTGTTTTTTGAATGATGGCAAATGTTTTATGACATGTTCGAAGAAAATCGGATAAAAATGAGGAAGTTATTCAATTTTTTATTTTAAGTAGTACGAAAAACCCGATTTTTTCAGTTTTTTACAATTTTTTGTGTGAAGCCAATGTTGCAGGAAAACTATCAAGCACTCGATATAAACCTCGTAACATGAGCTATGATTTGCATTAAGTGCAAAGAACATCAGCTCATCCAGTAAAAATCTCGTTCGCGTATAACATTGTCTTTGGTTTTGTAAAAATTCGTACCCCCTTCAGTTTTATCGATTTTTTCTGACACACCCAGGTGTGGCTGGAGATTGAAAAGTTGGTCTGGAACTGTTGTATTAAATTTGTAACATTGGGTGTATAATTTCATCGAAATCGGTCGAGAAATATGGACATGCATAAATAGCATACACAGACGGACAGACAGACATCTTCTGTTGTATATATATATATATATATATATATATATATATAAAATAAAAAGCCTTAAACACTAATACTCCATGGTCATAATTTATTCCATTGTAATATATATATATATATATATATATATATATATATATATATATATATATATATATATGATTAATACAAATAAAATGTTTCACTTAGCTGACACCAAATTCGTAAATAACTCCAATTTTGGACAAATACCATTGAGAAATATATTAAATCATCTCTTCTCTTTACCAGCATATAAAGAGTAAACTAACTGGATTCTCGTAGTTTAAATTGCCAACCCGTCTAGGAGAAGGATAACTCAAGTTCAAAACCAGCCTGAACAGTGATAGGCTTCGTCATACTATTTTACTCTAGATTCATTACTGTTTGTATACCCGCAGTACATACAGTACTCCTACTATAATGCATAACTTTTTTCGTGACTTTACGAGATTTGACGTGACTTGGCTAGTCGAAATACCTACCAAATCCTTGTCATCTTTTGAAATTTGCGACGGCTTTGTAATCTATGTTTACATCTCTATCTTACTAAGAACAACCTGTTCCAATTCGTTGACATTTAATCGTTTTTAATGACACAAGCATCGATTAAACTTTCCGAGGCAAATTTAATATTTATGTTCACTAAATATCTTTCTTTCGTTTCCCTTTATTTTCTTCGTCTTGTGGCCTTCGACAGCCATTAGTAGAGTCTCCAGTGACGAAGACAATAAACTTACCGTCCAAGGATGCCACAGTGGAGGACAGCAGAAACAGACAAATGGCAACAAGTTGAATTTTCATCATGGCGTTGACTTCGTTAATATCGCCTGAAATTAAGCGTAATTTATATTTACTAGTATTACCCGTGAAAATTTCCCCTTTTTCTTTTTACAGTGAGATTCACCCTATACAAGTCCCGGGAGCCACTCAAGATAGAAGCTTACAGAATCAGAGGCACACCTTAAGAAGAAGATAACGGTTTACCCTATACTTGAACAGGTTATTAATTGTGGCGATCGGAAAAGCATAATCTTGGGAGCTAATTCCACAAAGCAGTGGTTCGCAGGAAGAAGCTGTTCGAGTGGAACTTACTTCACACCAATGGAATACGGAGAGAATGAAGGTGCTTCGCTACAATGTGCGTAGCATGGCGGCTCCTAGCCGTGAAGGTTAGAACTAGTGGAACTAAGGAATGTAGCTCGTCTGAGCAGTTTTCCATGGAAGTAGCGATAAAGCAGTGAGAGGCTTGCCACATCATTCTGTAAGGCTGGGATTGGAAAATAATTTGTTACCCACAAAGACTCGGAGACGCTTTTGGACTCTATGGAGACTGGGCAGCTCCTGTCCAAATATGACAACAGTACTCTATTTTAGGCCTGATCTGGCTCTTATAAAGGTACTTATTGGAGCGGTACAGGAAACAGACCATTTTCCAAGGCATCTTTAGCGATGGATCATATGTATGAGTTCCACTTGAGGTCTCAGTTGAGTTAAAGGCTCTGAGGGGACATCCATTCATTTCTGGGCCGGTACGATACACCGACACACACCTATAACAGAAGAATTGAGAAAACGTCGACGAGAGGGCCATTACCTGAGCGGTTATAATTAGAAATTACCCACGCACAACTGAAGAGTCAACTGGACATCACTTTAATAGGTGCAACCAGAATCTCCAAATCACCACTCCTTCAGTAGTAGAGTATTTTGATTTGCAGCAGCTGATAGATATTTTATTCATCCAACTTTTCTTATATTTAATAAATTTGTTAGAGTTATCAACGGTGTTGTGCATTTCATTGAAGGAGTTATATTCCAGCCTGAGTTCCGGCAAGTGTCCGGACGAAAGAGACAACAGTTTACCACGGCTATGGGAAATGTTGCGTAATCTTCGGCAAGAATTACATAATCTACGACGTATACAATATACAACGTAGATAAAGGCTTCACACCAGACAATATCTAGGGAAGCCCAAAACAATATATATATGATTTTTACAGATTTTACCCATGGATATATCATAACTTAAATCTATATTTTCATCTTTTTTTTATTTTTATAAATTCTTTCTTTTTTTTTTATAAAATTTTTCAAATTTCCAAATTAGTTGTTTTGTAGCAACATTCGAAAGTAGTCATGAAAACATAATATATAATAGAAATAAATATGAACTTATTTACTGATATCACAAAGCAACCAATTCTGAAAATTTGAAAAAATGAATAAAAGAATTGCTAGTCCGAAATTGGCCATATTATTTGACCAAACATGTTTGACACACACACACACACGCACACACACACACACACACACACACACATATATATATATATATATATATATATATGTATTACTTTAATATATATATATATTGCTTTAATGTATTAAGTTTAACACTACAAGGCGAGGGTCTGCGAAACCTGATGTAAACCGAATCTTGTACTTTCAAATGAAAAAGTGAATATGAATTGGCTATTTTAAGACTGTGTATTTAAGACTACCGTGAATTTGGAGTAAATGGTGAAAACCTAACTAAATGTGCAGAATTGTTATTTTTCTACTAAGATGCCTATTGTATTTGGTACTAGATCGATTCTATCTTCTAGTCGTAAGGACGTTCCCCCACGTCGTCAAATATAGTTTATATAAATATGATTGTAGCTGCGGAGTTAGTTACACGGGGAGAGCTACTCAGCGGCTTGATACTCGAATTAAACAACATGTTTCATTGAAAATCAAGAACCATATCTGGCAACAAAATGAACTTATTCGCAATAATTACTGTTCCTGAATTTCCCTCTTAAGTGACATTGTTTGCTAGGCCTTGCTGTGACCAGTTTCTAATAGGTACTTCCCCACCCCGACTCCCATCATTGAATAATTCATATCTCATATTTATTATATTTTACTTTAAATTCTCCCGATAAAAGAATTTTTGATGAGCGGGAGCAAAACCGATTGTTTTTTCCTCCCTTTTATTTTTTTTATCCCTCATTATGCCTTGTAATGTTAAACTCAATACTTTTAAAGTAGGTACCTCCATGAGATCACTAAAAAAGAGCATAGCATGATGAAAAAAAAAAGACAAAAAAAGAAATCAAGAGACGCCAAACTTGATGAAAACAATTTTTTATCGTCTAAATGTTTATGTTATTATTAAGAGGAAAGATCATAGTATTTTGGGGTTATTTTTTTACATTTTTATTCGTTCCTAGCACGTCTGAGATTTTCGTTAAAAATCTTTTTGAGTCAGCAAAATTGACAGATAATTAAATCATGGCAACCATTTTTTTTACATTATATATATATATATATATATATATATATATATATATATATATATATATATATATATATATAAAAATTGAAAATCTCAGTTTGAAATTCGTTAAAAGATCAATTATCATTTTTTCAAAACTTATTTTAAGAAAATCAGAAATTATAATGTTTATTTAAAATATTTTGAACCAAGCTTAACTTAGCTTCTGCGCCGAAAAGATGTAGTTTGAAAATAAAACAAAGCAGGTCATAAACTTTCGCGTCACTTGACAGGTGATGAATGACGTATTGACGGATTACGGGATCATAATTTGTTCTACGGAAGCCGAAAAGTGAAGTTATTTAGATTTAAGTGAACAAATTATTTACCTTGTTATTTTTAAGGAAAACTTTCAGAACTCTAATTGTTTTTGTACTTAGCTTTCACCTTTATGTTTACAATGCTTTATGGAAAATATATTATAAAGAAAATAAAATAAGACTGTTAAGAGTGAGATTAAATTTCATAAGAAAGGTATCTAATTAATTTATATGTACCTCCCTCATGTAATTTTATCAGAAGTGTACTGTGTACATAAAATACTATAATTTTATGTACATTTATTACATTTTACTGTGTTATTTGTATTTCCATTCATTTTATTATTAATTTTGATATTTCATTTATGGAAAAATGTCATAATTGAGATTAATATAAAAATAAGATCATATAAATTTAATAAGATGATACTGATACTTGTAGGTACTCTTCTCAGTTGAAATTGAAAATCAAATTAACTTCTCCACACGTGTTTCGCAAAAGTAAAGGCCTTAACAGCGGAGAACAATGCTTAACTCAAATAATGTAACTTAATTATATTCTGGTTGGTCTTCTGTATTTTATAATTACAGCCCGATTATAAACACAAAATTACATTTCTTAATTACTGCGAGTCTTCTGATTAGTCAAAACTGTACAATTTACAATGTGGTAAAAAGATCTATCTCATAAGGACATTTACGAAAGTGGATGCGCCTTTTAACTAATTTTATAATATTTTAACTACTTAAATGTAAAAATCTATTGTAATTAAAGAAATAACAAATAATTGTATTAAAAATTCAATTTTCATCGAAAAAATTTTTGCTTTCAGAAAATATTGTCCATATTCATAAAAACAACTGAAAGCAAATAAAAGCATTTGAAATTAAATAATATCTTTGTTTTATTGAGTTTTGTATGCTACAATTCAGAGCTGATTTTCAGGTGTGTGTGTGTGTGTGGGGGGGTCCAATTAAAACCCCCCCCCCAAAAAACCCAAAAAAACAAAAAACAAAACAGGATTTTCATTCCTCAAAGCCTTATGCTTTTAACTATTGTATTCACTAAACTGTATTCAATCGAATTTCTATAGTTTTCATAAAATTAGTTATGGGGTGGGGTAATAGATATAAAAAATGTTTCTGCCATGACTTTAATAAAAAAAAAAGTATATTTATAATAATTTCCATCATCTATGAATAGTTTCTGAAAGTTTCATTAGCTTCCAACAATTATTTTTATTTTTGCAAGATTTTCCAAAGTAATGTGTGTCATACAAAAAAAAAAAAGTGCTAAAAATTGTATATTATTTTACTAGTTCCGGTGATACAAAGAGAAACAAGGTTTTTTAAATCATAATTTAAGATGTTATGAAAAGAAGGAAAAAAATTTTTTAATATAATAATAAAAAAAAACATTTATACGATAAAATTTTGTTTTCGTCAAGTTTGGCATTTTTTTCATCGTGCTATGCTCTTTTTTTAGCGATCTCATGGAGTTACTTATTTTAAAGCAATACTCAAGTTCTGTACCACTAAAATCTGTTTATATATATATATATATATATATATATATATATATATATATATATATATATATATATATATATGTGTGTGTGTATGTATGTGTGTGCGTGTGTGTGTGTGTGTGTGTGTGTGTATTCAATCACCGCAATTGAGCCACTACTGTGCTCTTGCACAGCCCAAGCTTGACTTAGTAGATCATTGTAAAAGGAAATACATTTCTCAATTTATTGAATATTTTTCTAACAGGCGAATAACTTTTCGTATATTAGAACAAAGGAACAATAAATTCTATAGACATAAACATTATTTTTAATGAATTTATTTGAGTAGACGCCCCGTTTATTTACTAAACAAGAAACTTATTTATATTTGACTGCCGGCCAGAATATCCGAGAATGAAGAATACGCACTTTTCGGAAGGATTCGAACTTGTATCCCTCTAGGTAGAGGGAAACCGTCGTTAGATCCGATGTGCTTTAGACCATATCCGCCACGGATAAATAAGTTTACTGTTTAATAAATAAACGGAGCGTCTATTCAAATATGAGTATCGAGTAAAAATAATATGTAAGTAATAAAATGTCAGATTAATACATAACATGTCTATTCTCTTTAATAAGACATGTTTACACGAACGATTGACACCAGAATATAATTATAAAAGGAATAGGCATTTCTCAGATTATTGAATATTTTTCTCGTGGATAATGGATAGCGGCTCGGATTGAGGAATCGAAGAGCTGAGTTCGAAATTCAGTCAACTCCATTACGTTCACTTATGTGCTAATACCCTTGGGAAAGGTATGAATCCTCTTCTTCTCTCTAAATAGCAGGACAGACTGGGTTCTGGTCTACTGCAGAGAGAAATGGCAACCTACTGCGGAAAAAAATCTGCCAATAACATTTCGCATGTTAGAGAAAATGATCAATAGATAAAAATGTTTATTCTTTTTGATAAGACATGTTTACATGAACAATTAATCAGTCAGTTATGTACCATGCGTTATACACGCGTAGGTGATCATGTATCTTTCGATACATGACTGACGAGGCAGATCCTTTCCGCAGTAGGTTGCCATTTCTCTCTGCAGTAGACCAGAACCCAGTCTGTCCTGCTATTTAGAGAGAAGAAGAGGATTCATACCTTTCCCAAGGGTATTAGCACATAAGTGAACGTAATGGATTTGACTGAATTTCGAACTCAGCTCTTCGATTCCTCAATCCGAGCCGCTATCCATTACTCCACGAGAATATATAGAATTTAAATGATAAAAATATAAATAATTTTATACTCACAGAATAGATTGGCTGCGTACCTCGAATTTGATGATTTGTCTAGAAGCTCGTCGTTTAAATACGTTTAAATATCTCCTTCTCCAGCTGTTTTGCATACAGCTGTCCATAGAGAATCCTTCAACTGGAACGGCGGCATTTCGATGATGAAGCCAAAGCGACCAAAAATGAATGGTGCTTTCTGTTCTGTCAAGCTTCGATGCACATTGATTTTTATTGATTATGTTGCTATTGTCTGAGTTTTTCTGCGTATTCTGTCACACTGACGCGAATATCTACTCAGTAGAACCGAAAGTTTGTATACGTTCATATATTCGTTAACGGCCCAGTTCAAATGTAGCCTAAGATCGTGCTTATGAAGATTCTTCTTCTTCTAGATACCTTATTTTTCCGCGTGTGGCTGATCATGGCTCTCCACAACCTCCTATCATTTGTAGCAATTTTTGTCCTTTTACCATCCCACATATGCCTTTTCCTGCCACTCACCTACATCAACACCTTAGGTTGGTTACTCGCCCTGTGCCGTTTTTTTTAATCAATTCACCCCAAGTAGGATGATAATGCCACTAAGACGTTAAGAGTTACTGGGAATGAAAGAGAATGAAAAGACTTCATCAGGAACCGAAAACCCAATCCTTACCCCTCCCCACAAAAAAAACAAAAGAAAAAAAAGAAAAAAAAAGGAAAAAAAATGAAACAAAACAAGGAATACACTTCTATTTCTGTACAAAATAACTGGGAGAAGTGCGAACCGGACGATAGGTGGACCAATCAAGTTCTATTGAAGAAAAAATAAAAAATAAATTGTAAATAACATTTTCAGAGTTCAGGCGGAGACGTTAGAACTATACAGTTGAAGTAGACTTTAGAAGGAACCGGAAACTCAATCCTAAACAAGAAACAAGGAATAAACCTTTACTCCTTTTCAAAAGACCGAGGAGATGTGTGAACGATAGGCGAACCTGTCTACTTCTGTTTGCTTGCCTTCAGTATGTCCTGTGAGTGTCATATCTTTTAACCTTTGTTTCATCATTATGTGCCCTTGAAATATCAACTCTTTCTGATACCAAGTATAATCATCCTTTTTGTTTCCCGTTTCCTTAAAAATTCTTCGTTGCTTACCTGTTCTGTCCATGGTATTCTCAGCTTATGGAACCCTCAGTCAGAAAGTAAATCATTAGAATTGGTTTACGATATTAGCATGCTGACAACGATACGAATAGTGTATCGAAATTTCCATCTAAAGAAAAAAAAAATTTTGGAAATGGTTTGTTTGCTATCAGAGTCGGATTAAGCAAATTTTTGATATGGCATAAATTATAAAATGCGTAAATCTAACATATAATCAAGATTTTAGACATATATTTATTTACGGTCTGTTAATGAGTTATCTCGTCCTGGGTATGACGATAAACTACAGCCGGCAGCAAGGCCTCTGATCGGAAGATGTGGAAAACCCCCTTAAATCCTGTTCTAAGGATGGAAAACCCCCTTAAATCCTGTTCTAAGGTCCACACTGACACGGACTGTTTCTCAGCTATAAGTAAATAGTGAATCCACAAACAAAAATCAACAGTACATTTTTATAATAAAATGAATAGCAATATATTTTTGACAATCAATGCAAAACGAAAAAGATATAAAACTGATTTCAAAAATATAATTAAAAATATAACTATAACTTAATATTTAAAATAATTTTTTTTTAACCTGTTTAAATACAAGGCCTTGTTTAGGAAAAATATTCGGCATTAAATGATTCAATGGGTTAATAGGCCGTAAAATAAACCAAACCAAACCAAACCCAACCAATGAATGAGTTCGAAATTACGCAAAATAAACATCAACATTTTTATTGTCTAATGGTAATGGCAAAATTAACCGTTTGCTTATGAGGAAGCATTTTGCTTTCATTGACCGAGCAACCAGTAATGTTTTCGGTTGAAATTCATAAAACCTTTTTTATTAAAACACATTTTTAGGAAAACAAATGACAAAAGTACGTAGGTGTAGGCTTTAAGAAAGCTTTATTCAACTGAGAATACAAGGTTTGCGTATAGTGTCCTTTTATAGTCCCAGTAAACAGAAACAGCTCTCTCAAAGAGGAGAGTAACGAAACAAGGGGAGACCACTCTTGGTTATTCATAGTAACAAGTTTCTCAAGTTTAGTACCCTGTTCATTTTTGATGGAGGTTTCCTTCCGAACCTTCTATTTCATGTGGTACGGAATGTCAACATCTTGATTATGTCATTATTTTCTCTTTGAGTCACATGTGCTATCCATTTTGGTTGTTGCTGATATTGAATGTCTTCAAACGATTTGGTTTCTGTTATTTGGTACAGTTCCTTGTCTGTGATTCTGTAGCGTGAGTCCACAATTTTCAAAGCAGGATGATCTTTGCCAACACTCTCAGTCTTTTACTCGCTCAAAGCCAATTTTCATTACTGATCTTAGGAAATGGTTGAGTTCAAGTTTTGGCCGTGTCTGTTGCATTCACTTTCAAATAAATACCATTGGAAAAGTTGTAATTCTACTAGACTACCCGTGACCCAGTGAGCCACTGATGGTTCAGGTTATAAAACATTGACGTTGATTTCAATATTAAAAAAATTGTCTGTTTGAAGAAAGTTCAAATAAAAATACCTACTGTATAAACAACTCGTATTTTTAAATCTTATTCATTTAAAATATTTTTTAAATTAGATAAACTTAAATTTTTTTTAATATGCCAAAAAATATTTAAAAATATATTCACTTGAAAATATGTCAAATATATTTTTTAAATATTTGAAATATTGTTTGCTTAAAGAAAGCTGAAATATAAATAATTTCTACACAAACAACTGGACGAAACGGCAAAGCGGGATCTTTTTGTGTCTGTCTTTAACTTAAAAATATTTAATTAAAAAAAATTGTCTGTTTAAATAGTTAAAATAAAAATACTTATTTTATAAACAACTCGTACATCATTATGCGCTGGACGGACGCACCACGCAATCATAGACTTCTAGTATTATATCGATATTTTCTCACACAAGTTATGGTTTAAATAGCTGAGTAGACTGGACTCTCTAACCTTGGATGGGTTTACCGCGTTGAAACACCGGTTCCCGGACGATCACCGAAATTAAGCAACGTCAAGCCTGGTCAGTGTGAAATCCCCCTGTTCCCTCCCTGCTATGGGTTAATTAGTAAGATTTGTATGGCTAAATCATTATTGTCGCAAAAAATTCTTACAAACTAAAAATATTTTCTGGCTTTAAATAACCTTCAAAGGGTTGATAAACCGTAAAAACGAGTCAATCAATAACCTTGGATGACAGCTAGCGTAAAAAGAAAACTTTGAATTCAAAATATTAGAGAAGGCAACGCGATATCAATCCTCTATCTTTCCTTCTTTTTCTGTGTGCCACGTCCGTTCTGGACACGGGCGATCATGGCTCTCGTAAACTTCTTATCCCTCGTGACCCTTAGCAGTGATTCTGTCTTTGCTAGTCCTCCTACTAAACGTTTCGCCATACACTCACGCAAGCTCATCAGGTAGGTAGTTCACTGCCTTTCTTTAGCTCTCTTACACACAATATACCCGGTGAGGGTTCATTTTTCCAAGCCTTCCACCCTTCCTTATTATGACCAAGAAATTTCAGCTTTCTTTTTCTGATTCTGAGTATAGGTGTTCTTTTCGTTGCCATTTTCTTTAAGAGTTACTGGCTTCATCTATAGAATTCTCAGTATTCTTCTGTGGAACAACATTTCTGTTGCCTCCCGTTTTCTCTTCATCTGTGGGATGTTTGTCCAGCATTCACTGCCAGATAGATATTACTTAGAAATCCAGCAATGTTTTCTTTATTTCTAACGGAATTTTTCTATTGGTTACCGTTTGAATGCATCTTTCGCTAATGCAATGCGTATTCGGATTTCGGTGTCGCATTTTCCAAACTCTTCTCATTTATTTGAGCTTGCGTACTTGTTTGATGTTGACACCTCAAATTCGTAGTTCGCATCTTCGGTTTTTTTATCGCTGATGACCATACCTTCTGTCTTCTTGCCGTTGATCGTCATGTGATATTAGTATGGTAGATTTGACAGTATATTCTTGGTATTTATTTACCGGAAACTTTAGAATAAAACGAACTGACTCAAGGGTATAAAATATATTTTTATTTATTTGATTTAGAGTGAGTCCTTTGATATTCGGTGTAGTAAAATGTTCTTTTATGAGGCGGATATTGGCAGCACTCCGGAGAAAGTCTGTTTCAGCTCGGTATTCGATAGTTTAGAAATCAGAACTTGATAGTAATAATCATCTTAGAAATAGATCAATGTCAGTCTACTGTATTTTTCTCGGTCCTAAGAAAGGCAGAAAATATCATAAGCTCTTAACTACTTCTTCACGCCGCACGCATGGCTGCTTTCTCCGGCGGTCTCGTCTCTAGGTGCGTGGTTTCTCTTGCCATCCCTTCTCTACGTCTAGCTTTTGACAGGGCCCCCAGACTCTGGCGCGAACCTTGGTTTCGGCTAACATAAAAAATCTCTTTGTGTTATTTTTTGTTTGATTGTCCAAAATTATTTTATTTTCCGGGATTCCTTTCTTTTTCATTATTTTTTTATGCAATGGAAGTTACGTGTGGAGCCAGTCTTATTTTGATAGATTTATAATCATAGTCTACTTATAGACTCTGGTCCCACAAACTTCAGGGTTCAGTCTTTTTTTTTTTTGTTTATTTGAGGGTTGCCTTCTCGTTAGGAGAGAGAGAGAGAGAGAGAGAGAGAGAGAGAGAGAGAGAGAGAGAGAGAGAGAGAGAGAGTACCTTATTTTAATTTTATTCTTTTTTTTTTGTTTATATATATTATTTTTATATTTTATTTACCGGGACTCACTACAGTTAGTCCTTTTTTTTTCTTACTCTTCTTTATTATATTATCTAGGAAGTCCGGTAGTTTTCTTCCTGTGTCACTCATTAGCACAGTATAATCTACGTATTTTATATTGTTAAGATTACGCCCACCAATAACAAATCCTGGTAGCGTCTCCAGCACCCTTAGGATAGTCTCGCTGTTTATCTTGTGCATTGCAGATCAGTAAGAAGTCAAAACTAAGAAAAAGGAATGGTTAGCGCACCATGATCAATTATAGCCTGAAAGGATATGTTATAAAAAATATTCCACAGTTTTTTCACAAAGAAAATTTAAAAGTAAAAGACTATATTGTATTGGCGTGGGCTGGTCATGTAGCTAAGATGAGGAACGGTTTTCACAAGACCTGTTTAACATATGATGAGATACGATATTACCAAAAAGATAAACAGTAACATACTTACCATAGTGCGACGGTAAAAAAAAAAAAAAAAAATTTTAGAAATAAATTCACTAAAGATTTCAGTCCTTCGCAGATGTGAGATTGTTGCAATATTGTAACAGGCTAAGCTCAATATAAAGGCTCCTGAGATTTCCTCTGGTAAAAACAAGCCAACAGACCACACTAATGAATTCTATTAGTTGCGTGTACTGCTTCGAGATTAACTAAAATCAGTGGCAAACAAACATCTAAGCGGCAGGTTGTCATTACTTGCCGAGGTGAAAGAAAATGCAATAAATTTCAACAAGGTGGAGAAAATTCTCATGTGTTTTATATATTGCTAGTCATTGATAAACAAGAAATAAAATTAACTGAAAAGAAAGAAGACATGAAAATTTGACAATTAGGGATCGTGTATGTGTGTGTGAGTGTGTTTATGTGTGCGTATGTGAAAAAGTTCTGTCACTCGGGGAAAGATATTTTCCCCAAGCAGGGAACAGGTTCTGTGCCGGCGTTACGCCTATTTCTCGAAGGAAAAGAGAAAGAATAGGAAAAAACAGGAACTGTCCCGTTTATATAGCTATTTAACAACGCTACCTAGCGGCGACTTGCCAAATCAAGTTAGGGTAATCCTAGATATTAGTTTGACACAAGTAATTTCCATGTTTTTTTTTTAACCAATTGTAAAGATGATAAACAAAAACGGAAATTATTTATGACTCAACCTAATAATGTCAGTTTTTATTAGAAATACTTACAGTAATTTATTTGATGTTTCATTATGTGATTTAAAAGTTGTTAATCATAATTGAATTTAAATATTCAGAGAATATAGCTGTGAATCATATCAGTTGATTTCTAACGGGAAATTAAACAGATTAGTTTTAACGTGACACGTTACAGATACTTTGAGCAATCCAGATTAAAAGAATGATAAAGAAAATCACAAAATGGGCTCTCCTCTGAGCTTTAACAATCTGGGTGGGGGTAATGACTGACAATACCTCAAAAACCAAACCAGTAACATTCCATCATTACCAAGCAGCCCCTGAATTTCCATCTGTCGTCCTGAACGGGTGTCCCCATATCTTGAATGTTTATTAGGCTTTACGCTCACCTCAGACCTCAAGTGGAACTCGTATATATGATCTATCGCTAAAGATTCTGGAAAAATGATTGGCTTGTTCGGGTGGGGGTCACTCACATCATAGCAGCAGAAATTAGCTTTGTGTTCACGGAGATAAAAAACATACTTGACAGGGAATAAAACGTACAGAAATAGCAGGAAAGCATGATAAATTGTATGTTAATTTCATACATTTTGTGTGTGTATTGGTGTGTGTATTTTTTAGGTTACAATTGTTTTATGGTACATGTGATGAAAAGGAAAAGTCACTCCGTATTTTAATTTTTAAAAGCTGTCACAGAGAGTGAAATTACACACGTGCTGCCTGCCTGAGGGCTCTTGGCAAAGAGATTGAATTTAATGTCTTTTGGCGGGATGTCCGTATTTCCGACAGGAACAGTTTTTGTTGCATGCTGGGAGTAATTTATTATTTGATTTAATTTATTTTATACAACGTTTTTATTGTTTTATTTGATTTTATTTATAATTTTCATTATTATTATTATTTTATATTTTTATTTTTATTTATTAATAATAATAATAATAATAATAATAATAATAATATCCCTACAGGTTCCCTGTACCGCTCAATCGTCATGTTATCCTCCCCCTTTACAAAAGCCATATCAAGCCCAAAATGGAGTAATGCTGCGATCTGGACTGGAGCTGCCAACTCTTAACTTTCCAGTTTTGAGAGCGTACAAAAGCGTCTACACGTCCTTGTGGGTGATGAATTGTTTTCCACCTTACAACCCCTTTCCCAACAGACGAACCGTTGCAAGCCTCTAGACACTATACCGCTGTTTCCATGGAAAATGTTCAAATGAATTACATTCCTTGGTTCCACCAAATTTAACTCTCGTTACGCTGCGTACATTAAGGTAAACCACCCTTATTCCGTACGTATTCCTTTGGTAAGGAGCAAGTTAAACTCGGTTAGCTTCTTCCCAAAGACTTTTGCATTGTGGAACAGAATTCGTTCGTGTATTGAATGTTGCTGCCATATCTGGTCCTGCTATATATCTCGAGATACTTGATAAAATCCGAAGAAGGATTTGCAATGTTATCGGTTCTGACCTGCCATCTCGGTTTCAGCCATTTTCCTATCTTCATGAGGTGGCTTCCCTGTGTCTTTTCTATACATATTTCATAGAAATTGTTCTCGTGAGCATTCCTTCTTGATACATCGACCGCATGAATTTAGACGCAGTACAAGACTGACAACTAGGTTTTATCGTTTTACTGTTGAAATAGCTAGATGTAACCGCAAGTTCTATTCTAATAGTTTCTTTTCTCGCACTTCTCGCTTGTCTCTGTCTCTCTCGGTTTCTTGATTTCGCATCACCTACAACCTTCAAAATATGAAATATAACACTAATCGCCATCTTCTATCTTTCTGAATCAGGTTCTTTTATTGTCTTTTTTCCTCATTAACGGTTTCACATTTTCTTTCAGTCTCAGTAACTCCTTTGCGTCTCAGTGGCATTATCGCCTTCCTTGGGGAGACACATTTAAAAAGTAATTAATTTGTCCGAATTTTGTAGATGACAATTGTTATTAATTTTTTGACTAGTATGTCTTTCATCTTATTTTATTTGCTTGAATTAGTCTATTCGCATCAGCAGTAAAATTATCTTGGAATTTTATTCGATGAAGCATTGTCAATCATTAATTTTGACGAGAGTTTACTTTCATTTTAATTCCTGTTGCATTATTTACACGACTGATGATCTTGAAATTTTATTAGATGAAGCATTGTCAATCATTATTAATATTTGACTAGTATTTCTTTTCATCTATTGGTAGGACGAGTAACGACATCTTCATTATAAAACAGTTTTCACTGTTTTGTAACTTCAGCTTAAAATATAAACCAATTGATTGTAATTGATGCCGCTTATTTCTGCAATTCATAAAACCAACCGCAATTTACATGGATTAAAAGGAGAACGAACAAAGACAAAGGTGGATTATTTTCCAATTTTGAGTAGAATTAAAGAAGGTACAGATATTATCTTAACACATTCATGTTTCTTTGGCTCTATCTCGACATGAGGAATTTTAATATATCACAATTTTTACTGTTATCCATCTATATCTGCCTAAATATTTCATAGTCTCTTTATAACTTTATTTGATTCATAAAACCAACTGAGATTTTCATGGATTGAAAAGTGAAGAAGCGAATAAATATATAGGTGTTAAATTAAATTATTTTGGTCATATGAAGCATTTTAAGCAATTATTAACTAATAATTATATCTAGCTGTTTCGTTTACATGACTCAGTAATCTTATAATAAGTCCTTTATTAAATAAAGTCTGGTCGACCATTAATAAAGTTAACTCACCGGTTCACCATTACTATCTCACGAGCTTGCTGAATCTTTTGGTCAGTGGTGGAGGTTGACGGACGCCCTGCTCCTTCGTGCGTCACGATCGCTAAATTTGATTAGCCGAACTATATTTCATGACGTCATTTCACTGACTCCTCCTGAATTACTAAAAAGTTGATGTTGGGTCGGTCCATGAGCCGCGGATCAGTAGATCGCCATCTCTGATCTAGGGGACTACTTAAATAAACTGGTCCACTCCTAAAAAATAGGAAACTTTTTTATTTTTTTATTTCAGTAAGTAATTTTTTGTGGTATATACTCGTCGGTACAGACACAAAAGCGGCTCTAAGTCGTGTGCGGAGAAGTCTGTTCATTCGTTACATTAGCAGCGGAATAGCCTGGCCTGTCTAGATACGGGCCTCTTTGCAACTGGTCAAGTTTCAGCTGTCCGTAGTCGGTAGTTGGAAAGAATCGGTGTCTTGTAAAGTCGGTCCCGTGGGCATTTTGTTCCAAAGGTTATCGTGCCACCCGAGGCAGTGTTATTTTGTTACCGCCCAATTATTTCGCCTCTCTGTCTATTGCCCCAGTAGTTTTGGGGTGAGCAATCGGTTAGTTGTTTCCCCTAACCTCAATACATCCTTGCTGTATTTTATATTTTTCTATATTAAATAGGGAAATATAATTTCACCTATTTTTTTTGGAGTTTTCACAAGCAACATAGTAAGACTGAATATACAAACAATTACGCACAATAAACATCAACATTTTTAATTTATTTGGTAATGGCAAAATTAACCGTTTCCTTATGAGGAAACATTTTGCTTTCATTGACTGAGCAGCCTGTAATGTTTTCGCTTGAAATTCATAAAACCTTTTTTATTAAAACACTTTTTAGGAAAACAAATGACAAAAGTACGCAGGTGTAGGCTTTAAGAAAGCTTTATTCAACTGAGAATACAAGGTTCGCTTATAGTGTCCTTTTATAGTCCCAGTAAACAGAAACAGCTCTCTCAAAGAGGAGAGTAACGTAACAAGGGGAGACCACTCTTGGTTATTCATAGTAACAAGTTTCTCAAGTTTAGTACCTTGTTCATTTTTGATGGAGGTTTCCTTCCGAACCTTCTATTTCATGTGGTACGGAATGTCAACATCTTGATTATGTCATTATTTTCTCTTTGAGTCACATGTGCTGTCCATTTTGGTTGTTGCTGATATTGAATGTCTTCAAACGATTTGGTTTCTGTTATTTGGTACAGTTCTTTGCCTGTGATTCTGTAGCGTTAGTCCACAATTTTCAAAGCAGGATGATCTTTGCCAACACTCTCAGTCTTTTACTCGCTCAAAGCCAATTTTCTCCACTAATCTTAGGAAATGGTTGTATGCAGCCGTATGCAGATATTTCTGAACAGGTTTGGCACCTTGCATGACATTTATATGAAAGTCTCAATCTATCGAGGCTCTTTAAAAACATGAATCAATTTTTCAGGTTGATTTTTTGTTTTTGTAGCAATTTGTGGTGATGGGTGAAACTACATCTGTTGCAGCCTATTCTATGTTAAATCTCTTTTTCTCCTATACTTAATTTGTTATAGCTGATCTATACGCCGAGGTATCTGAAGTATTTAGTATTTACTAATTCTATATTCTGTACTTTTTATAGTGGATTCATATTAGGTGCCATCTCTGCTTTCATCCCAATTCTAGATCATGGTTTCTGTTTTGGGAGGGTTTATCTTGAGTTCCATTTCTTGCAACACTGGATAGATGATGCTGATTTTCTCTGCAAGATCATTCTTATCCGATGACCACCTATGTCATCAGCATAACCTCCCCACTTATCACCAGTACATTGACCATGCGAGGGAAAGTAGGATTATTGTCTTTTATTGTAAGATGTTGTGTGGAATGTTTAAATTGTCAGTACCCATTTCATTACATCTACGTTTGTATATGTGAAGGGCGTGGTCTAGGAAGGGGGTCTCTCCCGGATTCTTCTAGAAGGATTGGCAAGATGATCTTTGCCAACACTCTCAGTCTTTTACTCGCTCAAAGTATTTTTTCACCACTGATCTTAGGAAGCGGTTGTATGCAGCTGTATGAAACCGGAAATAAATCGTTTCCATGGGGATTGAAACTAAAATCCCGCTTTTGTAAGTTGGACATGTATATATATATATATATATATATATATATATTGATATACTGATTCTTTCTATTGAATAACTTTATTTTTCTTCATAACGAAATTTGTTATCCATTATCTAAAATGCTTTGTGTATTTGCAAATACTAAAAATATGTCGTCACAACAAAATGTGAAACTGAGTTGTTAAGACGGACGATAGTTCGATGAGAAAAAATAAACTTTTAGTAAATACAGTGTAACCCGGATATAAGAGACCCGGATATAAGAGAAACCCGGATATAAGAGAGATTTTATCTGGTCCCACATTAGAGCCTGTGTTAATGTATATAAATTAGACCCGGATATAAGAGACTCGGATATAAGAGAATCCCGGATATAAGAGACTTCTTCTCCGGTCCCGACAACTCTCTTATATCCGGGTTACACTGTAATAATTCAAACTGCGAAGCCTGTGAGATTCAAATAATCAGTTTAAGAAGATTCTTTAAGGCTAGAAGAATAGTAAAAAAAGAATAGAGAAAAACGTTAATGGATTAATTCAGTCCTTTCGACCATTTTTAATACAGGACACACTTGTAGAATAGCTAAAACTCTGGGGCGCACTTTATACTTTTTATTTTAATTTTAGTCAAGAAATCTGAAAATAGGAAAATAATAAAGAAGTCTCTTGAAATAAGCATTTATTTTTATGACATTACATTGTACAAGGTAGTCTGAAAGTCTTGTCACCCTATAACCCCTCTTCCCGGAGCCCGTGTCAGCACTCTGATATAGAAAATTATATTATGTAGGCGTGACAAGACTTTCGGACCACCCTGTAAGTATGCTTGCGCAGAAACTTTGCTTGATGTGTTTTGGCAATTTTTGAATGTTCCGCTTTATATGTGATAAACATACTTAGATTAACATTTCAAAATCTGATTAGCAGTGAAGTTTTCACTTAGAGAGATTTTTTTTTTAAAGAGGCTGATAATGACTGATTTAAATTCCCTGAGGAAAGCAAAAGGGAAAAGACAATCCACTACACAATGATTAAGGAATTTATCATTCTGTTTAAAATATCAAATGACAAAGACTTGACTTAAATATGGAAGCCCTGTGATGAGTGCCTCTAACTTTTTAAAAATAAAGATTTTTTTTTTAAATATAAAAGTAATTCATAAATTACTCTTCGGCTAAGCTGGGGCGCTCCTGGCTATCTTTCAGTCAATCAGTGAAAATAAATTAACATATGCTATATTAATTATGTAATAATATTTGGGAGATCGGTTTAAAATCGACTCCTCCCTTTGGATTCAGTACAATCATATATTAATACTTGTTAACACAAACCGTAAAAGTGACAACAGATTTTCTTTTTACAGTGAGGTTGATCTTGTACAAGGCCCGACGCTATTCTAGGTAGAGGGTTACATTAAAGAGACAGTTTATACAGATAGGCGAGAAAGATAGCAGTTAACCCTAGACTTGAACTGGTTAAGATTGGAGTGATCGAGGAAACATCCTCATGGTAGTTGTCAAAGTCTTACGAGTTTTAAACCTTTACACGTGAACAAAAATAATTGTCAGTAAAAGGGAAATAACTCTGTACAAAGACATTACAAAAACGTGCTTGGCGTAATATAAATTTGTATGTTTTTTTTTTTTAACTAAAAAGAAAGAAAAAAAAAAGGAAAAAATTAAGTTAGCGATTTTATAAACTATTTGTAGATACTGGCTTAGATCTGTGAAGTAAAACGCCAGATAGAAAAAAACAAATAAGAATATTGTATTGTACTCTGTCAAATGAGAGAGAGTCTGCTTGCCTCCCTTGAAAATTAGTATTTGAAATTTTGGTTTTAGATATTTGCTGGGGTGAGTTCATTCCGGCACAAAATCAACTGGCGAAACAATAATCGTGGAAGATTATATTGCGGCAATATACCAAGTAGAATGAGGTCTGACTACAGATCTTTGGCAAGAGTGGAAAATAAATCCACTTTTTATGAAAAATTACGTTTTGGTATTTTAAATGCAGCTTTGTCAACAATTATTATTATTATTATTATTATTATTATTATTATTATTATTATTATTATTATTATTTCCTTTGATTTCTGTTGAATATTTGTTTTTTTTCCGGATACTCAACCGGAGACCTTAGGTCAAAAATGGCTTCATGACATTTTCCACTCATCATTTTTGCAAAAATAAAAGATCATAGATCTTTACATAGATAAAGCTCTTCGTAATGTGTGAGCTGAACTTGTAAGTACAATTATTTGTATTTCTTTAGGGCATTGGCTACCAGGAATCCCTTCAATCAGCGGTGATTTCGAAGAAAATGAAATTAGAAGAAGGTTACGTTGCAATAGTGTATGTGGACATTGGACACGTGTTGAAAGGAGAGATACTATGAAAGGAGAGATAATATGAAAGGAGAGATACTATGAAAGGAGAGATAATATGAAAGGAGAGATAATATGAAAGGAGAGATACTATGAAAGGAGAGATACTATGAAAGGAGAGATACTATGACTACCTTAAGCAAATGTTCAACTAATAGCTTGGAAATAAAACAGACACAAAGAGAGAAAGTTATCAAAAACGAAAAAAGAGATAAGTAGGAAATAAAACAATACAGTTTCTGTATTGTTGTAACGTTACAATATAACACACACACACACACACACACACACACACACACACACATATATATATATATATATATATATATATATATATATATAATTGATAGAAATAAAATTTTTCACTTAGTTGATAGATGCTATATTCACTACATCAACTTCAGAGCTTCGTTGAAGAACTTTTTCGGTCCACTCGACCTTTCAACTAGTAACTGCGGATTTTCTCATTTTTTCTTATTTTTATATTATTTATAATATATAATTTATATTTTATTTCTTTTCTTTTCGTTATATATATATATATATATATATATATATATATATATATACAAATGTAAAAGAACGAAGAATTAATTTAAAACAGTTGTTAACTACCTGATGAGATGTTGTTTATTAAACGTCAAAACAAAATGTACAATTTGGTAGTAGTTGCTTACATGTTCTAATGCAACAGTGTATAATATATATATATATATATATATATATATATATATATATATATATATATATATATATAAAATAAATAAATATACTGCTTTATATATAACGAAAATAAATATACAGCTTTATAAATAAACGGAGCACCTACTCAAATACTAGAATCCACTGAAATAACAATTAAATAACGTGTAATATTTGTATGATAAAATATACGATTAAGGTATGCTATATTTATGTGATTGAGTGTATATAAATATTAAAAGTATTATAAATATAAAAATATAAAAATATATATTAATATAATAAAATATATTTAATATATAAAACATAATATTAATATATATTAATATAATAAAATATATTTAATATATAAAATATATTTAAATATAAAAATATATATTAATATTTAAATATTAAAAGTATTATAAATATAAAAGTGGATATTGAAGTCAACACACTGTAAAGAGAAATATGACAAAGGCATGCATGAAGAATATGTTTATGCATCAGACTGTCGCCGCTAAATGATGACCTCAATGTCCACTTACATATATATATATATATATATATATATATATATATATAAAAGTGAATATTGAAGTCAAAACTCAGAAGTGATAGGCTGTTTCATGCTAGACGCAATCATCAGGCGATTGCGTCTCGCAAGAAACAGCCCGTCGCCTCTGAGTGTTGACTTCAATGTTCACTTTTATATTCATATTTACATACGCTCTATCTCTGATATTGAACACTTTATCCCATAAATATAACACGCTTTAAAACTATATTTCTGCATATATATATATATATATATATATATATATATATATATATATATATATATATATATTTTATACAGGTTTCATTAAATAAAATATTAAATATATATATATAAATACACAATATATATATATATATATATATATATATATATATACTTAGTTGTATTAATGTGAAACTCACATGAATACTACTAAGTATGTTAGGTCTATCACCGATATTGAGTGCTTTCCAATAAGTATCATATATATATATATATATATATATATATATATATATATATATATATATATATATATTATACGTACACATACATATATATAACATGAAGTTTATTAAACAATAAAAGCTAACTTACCTTAGAGATAAGCAACATAAGTCCTCTTCTGGATACAATTAGAATTTGGGGACGTATACAGCTTTAAATTGGGAATTTTTGTTGGTGGGGTGGTCGAATCAATTGTTTATTTTAAGGATTTATCGTTAAATATCAAAAGTAGAGAGGGTTACTTGTTTTTTGAAAATGTGAAAAGAAACATAAAACCTGACAGCTGCAATTCAAAATCAATTGATCTGTTCCGAATCAATGAAAAATTAATCACTTCGTTCCTCAAACCGTCACTCGATGAGGAAATTTAATACACTTAATGCTTTGATTTTCTCGAACTGACAGAACACTGCCACGCTGTTTTACCGTCTGTTATTGACAGTGGAATGGATTTAATCCAGTCCAACATTTGGCCGAAACGGGAGAAATGAAGGAGGAAGTATATATATATATATATATATATATATATATATATATATATATATATATATATATATATCAGGATAACAAATTGTGTAGGTATATATGTTTTTAATCATTTCACGGCAAGTAAGGCGATAAAGTCACTAAAACGCAAGAGTGAGAAAAACCGAGAAAATGCTATTTTGGATTCAAAAAGACAGAAGATCACGATTGACGTTGTATTAAAATCTTTGGAGATCGTAGTTGATCGGAAATCAAGAAACTGGACGAGAGTTCCACAAGAGTAGAAGCTATTAGTATAGATCTTGTTGTTACATATTGTAATTTCAACGGTAAAGTGATGAGGCCTAGTTGCTAACCTTGTACTGTGATTAAATTCGTGAAGTCGTGGTAGAAAAGCGGAAAGCTAATCAGAATTTTAAATCAGCTAATTTTTCTCAAATGACGTTTCAGAAAAGTATATTTTATTTTTAATAAAGAGAATTATTTTGAGTTGACTGATCTGTCAATATGGATGAATTTATAGATATTACTGATAATCAGAGAAAAAAATATTTCAATTCGGTTTGAAATACACCAAATATTTTTGCTTGTTGGGAACATTAAATTTAATCTATTAGCTTTGTTTTATCTTAGAGTCACAAAGACACAGTAGGTTACTGAGAATGAGAAAAAAAAGTGAAACATTATTAAAGGGTGTGAACAATAGAGAACTGGTCAAGAAGGCAGTAGATAACGATTGATATTGGGTTTAAATTTTTGAAGATAAAAGTCGGCTGGAAAGCAGAGTTCCACAAGCGAGAAGTACGAGAAAAGAAACTGTTAGCATAGAACTGTTACATTTAGCCAATTCAACTGTGAATTAATGAGATTTTGCTGCCAATCTAGTACTGCGCTAAATTCACAAAGCGAAGCGTTCACCAGAAAAATTACTGCGAAATTATTTATAGAAAAGACAGAGAAATGGTACATTACGGCGGTGATAAAGTGACTGAAGCCGAGACGCCAGCTCAGGACGAATAATATTACTGATTCTTCTTTGGATTTTATCAAGAATCTCTAGATATACAGCAGGAGAACCGGACCATATATGGCATTAGTATTCAAGGCATATGTAAGATAGATTCAAGAGAGAAAAATTGTGAACTAACTTTCTTAGCAGCAAAAATAGCAATGGATTCACTGTAGTCTTTCCACTTCAGGTCAGTCGAGAATGTTTGCACGAAAAGGTGCAACGAATCACTTTCCTGGAGGTTAACATCAGCCATGCTGAAGAAGGAAGTGGTTTTCAGGAGAGAGAGAGAGAGAGAGAGAGAGAGAGAGAGAGAGAGAGAGAGAGAGAGAGAGAGAGAGAGATATATATATATATTGGAATTAAAGCTTCCAGAATGATATTGCATTTTTTTTTAAATGCATTATCCATTTTAAACTTAGGTATCACTTTTATTTGGAGGTAGTGAGAGAAAATTATTATTAATCAAAAGCTTCGCAGAGTGAAAATAGTTGAAAATCAAAAGGAAAATAATCTTTTTTCTTCGTTTTTACTTACTGCAATAAATATGTTTTAACACAAAGGTGTGCGTAAAGCAGTGGTAGCATCCTACCGCTTCACGCGAACCGATCCTTAAAATTATAAAGGTTTAGCGAAATGGTTGTTGGAATCTGTGAAAATAGCCTTATATATTAATAGCCGATATATAATAGTCAAAAATATAATTAGTGCCATTGCTGTAAGTCCTATGTAGGCTGAAAGAGAGTTTTTCTTAGATTAATTTAATTTATTCTGACAAAAGAAATGGTCATGAAGTTAAAAACCGGCAATTCTTCTAGTCATAAATTTGATAGGTCTTCCATTGGATCTTTGGGACTGCAGCGATTCAATTCGAACGTGGCTAAGAAGCCATAACACAGCTGATGACACTAGATTCAAAAAGCATCATACTTCTGAACAGAAATATGATGAGAATATAATTTCAATCTGGAAATATCTTAATAAATAAATGTTTACTATTAAATTATCAAAATGGTTTAATTCTTTTTGATACTATAAAGACGATTTGCTTCCATTCTCAGATTGAAAAGAAAATAAGCAGAATAAATTCCTAAAGATCACCTGACTTTATAGAACCGGTTCCTGGAAATTTGGAATGCCATTATTGGTGCAAACGTATGTGTCTACTAACGGCTTATTTGTAGGGGAGGGCAAATAATAGAATAAAAACCCATTTTATCCAAGTAATGCAAATAACATGTTAATATGAAATTTTAATTTAAAAGCAAATAGAATTTTTTTCCTCAATAATTTTATCTGGTTTAAAAGAAGATTTTCCAACAAAACTGTTGTGATGGGGTGGGGGGAGTCTGGCAAGATACAACAATTAATTCGACAGAGTGAGTCGTGATAGTAGTGTTCAATACTCAGCTTGACAAGTCACTGCAATAGTATTTATCTTCTTTTTTTTCCCTAGACAATTGCCCAGGACTACTTATCATGAATGGATCAGTCCATAACAAAAACCTAAGTGGTCATATAGTGCGTTGCAGATAGAATATGCCATAGATCATAACTAAAAAAAAACAAAACAAAAAAAAAAAAACAAAAAAAAAAAAAAAAACGAAAGTTGCATATATAACCTTATAAGATCAGATGATGGTGTGTATATATATTTTTTCAACAAAATGTAGGCTGCTTGACATTTTAAATTAGCTGCCTAGCCGAGCGCGTATAAATCTTGAAAATAATTAGCATTTTATAAACGTTATATTAAATTTAATCTAATAGCTTTGAATTAAAACTAAAATTAAAGATTTAAGAATTTTTTTCCATTTTTTAAAATGCATCTTAAACTTAGTTATCGCTTTTTTGTTGGAAAAGTACCTATTTAAAACAATTTCGAACTGAATTTCACATACGGACTAAATAAAAAAAGTCCCTTTTCTCGATTTTCTTATCGATAATAATAATCAGAATTTAATTGCCTGAAAATGCGAAAAACACACCAATATTAATTCATGCTCCTTAACTATCCAAGCGAATGCCTTTATCGATATAAGATGGCAACCATGAACATGCGTTTTAAGATGGCAACATGAACATGAACAACGCATGCGTGCACAGATACCTTCAGTACTGGAGATATTCAAAATATCCAAGTAATATAGTATTACAAGCCGTATAACCCGTCTTCGACCGGGTCTTTCATTACTGGGAATTTTTGCCGTTCAATTGGAGCAGTTTATGTTTAAAGTTATCCCACCCGAAAATCAATATTAGTAACAACAACTTGGTGCAACTGAGGCACATCCCCAAATGTGTGTGTGTGTGTATGGGGGGAATTGGGGGGGTAACGATGGTGGGAGGCTGAAAAGGGAACTGTATAGTAATAAAGAATATTATTGTAATAATTTAAACTATTCATTTTTATTAAAATTTTTATGAAAGATATATATCCAAGAACAGATAGTAAATAGTAAAACGTTGCCGAGAGTTATAATGGACAGGAAGTAGTGGAGAGCCATTGTCGCCAACAATTTGGACTCAAAACCGGCACTGAAGAATTATCTATCAAACAAATTAACATTCATCGAAATCGGATGAAAACAGTGGAAATGCATAAGCAATATCCGATCACACACACACACACACACACACACACACACACACACACACACACACACACACACACATTTTTAGAATTATATATATAGAGGATGGCATCCATTAATAAACCTTATCAACCATGCTAAAATGATCTCTGCCATTACATTATTCTGCAAAGAATTATCCAATATTAAAGAAACACTTAAGTAATAATGGCTTTTCTAATTACGACTTTATTATTTCTTTATCAATAATATTTATCAAAACTTGATTAGTTCAAAATGTGAAAAACTCACGAATATTAATTCAAGTCTCGTTAACTATCAAAGAGAATGCCTTTATCTATACAAGATGGCAGTCATAAAAACAACCATGTTAAATTAATCTTTTCATCTACATCTACAGAGAAATATCCAACATTAAACAAACAGGTAATAATGGCTTTTCTAATTACATCGTCGATGAACAAATACAATTATTTTTACGGGCAACTAATCAAAACGACATACATCATAAACCCGATTTAAATCACAACAAAAATTACTATTAAGTCATTTTATTGCAACCAGATGCACATCAGTTACATAAAAGTGGAAAAAGCGATTTAAAAATCCATAGATACATAACTCCAGTAGATAGTAAAAGGAAAGGGTATATATATATATATATATATATATATATATATATATATATATATATATTTATATATATATATGTGTGTGTGTGTGTGTGTGTGTGTGTGTGTGTGTGAAAATATAAAGAAAATAGGAAAGAACTCGTTAGGTAAATAATCCAACGTTCTTTAGTATTTTTGTTATTATTTTTAAAAAACAGTGCTCGATAAATAAGTAGAGCCTAAATATAATTATTTATTTAAAAATATGATTCCATCGCTACATAAGAGTTCTCATGTTTCAAAACAAGAGCTGAAAACTTCAATATAATTATTTGAATTAAATTGAATTAAAGTACCAAGCTCTGTTCCATCTTCAAGCGAAATTTTTAAAAAATTCGCTTGAAGATGGAAATTTCGCTTTGAAACATGAGAACTCTTATGTAGCGATGGAATCATTTTTTAAATAAATAATATATATATATATATATATATATATATATATATATATATATATAGCGTATGAATCTGGAAAGTAAATCTAACGCTGAGGATTCCAAAATTAGTACACTTTTGATATATTATCATTCAGTCGAAACACTGAACAACAGTCTGTGGTGCAGCCACCTTAACAACGTGGAACAAAGGCTCACTCAGCCCTACAGAATCCCTGCCCTTCGCTCCGGCGATGCCTGGTTCTTCTGGTCCTGCCTGAATCGCCTCCGAACAGATTTAGTCGCTGTAGAGCCTACCTTCATGCCATAGATGAAGATCCCAACTGCTAATGCGGGCAATTACAAACTATGAAACGTTTAGTTCGTCCCAATCTTGAAGATTGATGCACACTTCACGGCAATGAAACCGTAACACCCCAGGCAAGGCAACATTGGTTGTATGATGAATTTTCCTTATTAATCAGAACAGCGTTCTTTATGTCGAAATTATGGTCGGATCTAAACGAATAATTTCAGCGAATTGTTTTTTTAAGTGACCCCTCTTATGTAATTTCTATGTTAACAGTTTCTTTTCTCGCACTTCTCACTTGTGGAACTCCCTTCCAACTTCTTTGCGTTTCGCTTTAGTTTGATCTTATAAAATTTAAATGCAGTACCAATCGTTATCTTGTGCCTTCTTAGTTCCTGTTCTTGTATTGTTCTCGTTTCTTAAAAATGTATTTATTATTATTTTTTTCTTCTCATATCCTTTCACGCACACTAACCTCTCAGCGTCTTAGTCTCTTTATTCCCTTGCTTGGGGTGAAATGGTAAAGAAATATTAAATTAAAAATTAAGAAAATCCCTTATAATTTTAATGAAAATGAATAGGAAAATGTATTGAAATTCTCAAAAACCATATGATGACACATTTACGGGATGACACCATCATTTAAATTAAAAGAAATAGCATATTATAAAAATAAAAAGATAATGAACGAATTATATTTAAAACTAAGAATCAACGTCATCACAAGATTCTAACAAAATGGGATTTGATTCTTGAAGTCAGTCGAAAGTTTGAAAAATGATCGAAATGACACGAACTATTGACAAGTTTTTCCAGTCTTTTAACACATGCGTGTGCGCGCGCAAACCCTTGTGCAAATTAATTGAAACAAGACAAATAATTTCATTTATTATTTACTTTTTTCGTATTTTACCAATGAAACATGACCCAGTGCACATGTTAGTACTTCCTATGTTCATTCCTGGACGTCGTTCCTTGCAGATTGACCACAGATTCTCGATTGGCTTTAAATCAGGAGAGTTTCCGAGGCAGTCGATAGTACTTTGATTTTCTCACTGGTAAGACTTGCCAGTGTGTTCGTGCAGCGTTACAATTTTCACGCGCTTCATTGGTGTAACGTCCATCGCAGACAATGGTCGTAAGACAACTAATCGACAGTCAAGACAATAGCATCTGGGCGTAATGAAAATCTGATGCAATCACGGATGACGCAATATTTTTCAAGGCTAAACAAATTTCATCATACACCTCAAAAACAGATTCATATTACTGCATACCACTGCAAATGACCTAATCTGAGGAAAAAATAGAAATCGAGTTAATCGAGTGGGTCTAAAACTGATCGCATGGTAAATGAAAGGAAATTAAAACAGTTGTCTCAATTAATTTGTACAAGGGTATATATATATATATATATATATATATATATAAAGAAATATACTTTTAAGGTGTGCTATATTTATGGGATAGAGTGCTCAATATCATAGACAGAGCATATGTAAATATAAAGGTCAACATTGAACACTGAAGTCAACACTCAGAGGCGACAGGCTGTTTCATGCTAGACGCAATCGTAAAGGCCATATATATATATATATATATATATATATATATATATATATATATATATATATATTTATTTAATTTTATAATTTTATCACAAAAAACCATTTTACTCAGTACAAAGATGCAACTTGGTTTCAGTGCATTTTTCAACTGCACTTTCACATACGGCTTGTCTACAAGCAGGATCGTTCATAACCATTTTCGATTCTCACCCGTCGAAGTGCAGTTGAAATGCACTGAAAGTAAGTTACATCTTTGTAGTGAGTAAAATGGTTTTGTCTATATGATAAAATTATAATAAATAAATAATTATCGCACTACTATTGGTATCGAGTCCTCTTTTGGATTAATGCTTTGAACGTTGGAATTTATATATTACTTTCGTTCTCATCGCATCGGGTATATATATATATATATATATATATTTATATATATATATATATATATATATTATGGGCTCACTCGTCTACTTCGACGTATGAAGATCCAACAACATCATTCAGTTTTTATGTTCGTGTCACAGGTGACACTTCAAATTGTGCAACAGCGAGGAGCTCAGGAGATAGCCACAAGATTATTCGTTGACGCTTTTCGTCGCTTAGCCAGTCAATGTGACTGATTTCGAAATTTCTAATATTACTCTGGCTCAAGCATCTCCAGTTAATAGTATTCAGGGCAATTCGCTCGAAATTAGTATGAGGCATATTGACTGCTGAAAGATTACGCTTTATCTTGTCTTTATATCTGAACCACGGCCGATAGGTATTCTGTTGTCCCGCATCCTTGCAACATGGACATGCCAGCGAAGAAGAGTAAAGTCACAATTCCACCAATATTGCATTTTATGAGAAGATCAGCATTGGACAGCCTATCGTCAAAAGTATAGCCACAGATAGCGTGGAGAGAACTTTTTTTTTGGTAGGCATCCAGGTTATTGATATATATTAGAATGGATTTTCTTTATTAATCCGATAGATTTTTATTTCTTTAAACGTTTTTTGGAGGATACTCTTATTTGAGTAGAACATTTATCAATTTTTGATCATTTAGGTTTTAAAGATCGTCTGAAAAAATGTACAGAAATAGCTAATTTCCGCAGGTTTTTACTTACAAACTTACTTTAAAATTTTACTATTTCAAGAATAAATCCGAATAAATTGATATTTTTGTATTAGATACATTGAATGGAAAATATATTAAAACCAGAATTTTAAGTCCGAATCACTACAAGCAAAATATGCAGTTATTTTTTTTACTGTATTCGGTAAGAAATAACCGTAAAAAAAATAAATTGTAAAAGATTAAAGAAAAATCTACCCGATGAATAAGATTTGTCAGATCATAATTAATATAAACAAAAAATAGATAAAGGTGTATATAATACCATGCTAGGTACAACTTATAAGGAAAAATGTTTTAAATTTGAATTGTTTATTGAAAATCCCCGAATCCTCTGTACTGTCCTTAGATTCATCATAGTATTAAAATAGGAAAACCGTGAAATTGGAGCTTCAGGCGCGAATACCAAGCAGTACATTATGCCGTTTCCGAATTTCTGGCGAAGTGAATTGCCCTTTTTCTCACAGACGGTGCCCAACTGCAACTTCTATACTGTGCAGTTGATAAAATAAAAAAACAAACATAGCGCATATGCAAAATGAAAAATATAAAATGGCGACAATTTACCCATTGAACTTTGTAGATAGATAAATAGATAACTCACTAGCAGAAACTCTTGCCATCTTAACTTTAAAAGTGAATGCCCACACAGATACAAAATAGCAGTAATAAAAAAAAAATCCTAAAAAGAGCACACAAGAATTCATCCTCTCGACTACTCTTCCCCCCAAAAAACTCAATAATGTAAAACAGACATTAATTAACAATGGCTTCCCTAACCACCTTATAGACAACCAAATTAGACTATTTCTTCCTAAAGTAAATAAAAACGATAGTGAATATACAGTCAAAGATTACATAAATATTTTCTACAAAAAACAAATGCACATTAACTAGAAACAAGACGAATCTTCACTTAGAAATATTATAAAGACATACACTACACCAATCGACTCGAATAAAAAAAATCAAATTAATTATCTACTACAAACAATTTAAAACAGCTAACCTTATCCTCAACAACATCAACACGTCAGCTAAGTCAAAATTACAACGAACAAACATTATCTATGAGTTCAAATGCTCCTTAAAAAACTGTGTTCCTGATCAAACCGAACTCATAAGTAATTACATCGGTCACACAACTACATGTCTATCCAGACGCCTTACGTTACACCTATCTGACAAGAGCTCCACTAGAACCCATTTAAGCACGCACACAAACCTATCAGACTCCATTCGGAACATAATAGTAGAAAACACAAACATAATAACCTCATCCACTTGTAAAAAAAAGATTAAAAATAATGGAAGCCCTAATAATAAAAAAAGAAAAAAAACAACTCTTAACAATATTAACTACGAACTAGGCCACAATGTACTAACCGTGTTCGGAAAATAAAAACACCTCGATAACACACTTAAAAGCATATGCATAACACACACACACACTCAATTAAACTGAAAAAATAAAATCATCCTTGATAATGGCTAAAAGTATAGCCGAAAGCGCTCGGAACTATAAAACATTTGGACGGTTTCTACACACTCTGTGTTCAAAAAAGAAAGCTCTAGTGTGACACAAGAAAAATTGATTAAAAACCTTAACCGTGGTACCTTGTCTGTCGCTTTTAATGAAACATGTATAAATGAAGGATTGCTGCCTAAATATACAATTATATATATATAACGGGAAAGACTTTCAAGCTTGTTGAAGATATAAGAACCATTGATCACTACGTATTCCAACATCAACGGAAGAGATTTCTTTAATTGTTTATAAAAATTTTTCATTCGACTTTTGATATTTTTAATTTTTTGAAATCATCTTCGAATACGTCTTAACAACATCGCCCACGTGACGACTACGTGATCATATTTAAACAGAACGCTGATCTGTATAAAATTTCAGTTATCTGTCTGAATTAGTTGGGCTCTTATGTCCATCGTCTTTTGTGTTAAATTGTTATAAGTTATAATGTTAATTATGTTTAAATGAAAATGTCCATGAAGGTGGTCTTAAATAGACCGAAACGTCCGACGTCGACTTTATTTTAACATTAATAATGCATATTCAGAATTTTGTTTTTTTCAGTATTTATATATATATATATATATATATATATATATATATATATATATATATAGATAGATAGATAGATAGATAGATAGATGATATATACAACCTGGTAGATATAAAAAGGCAGATATAAGCTGACAGATTAGAAGACAAACATTGATAGATACATATATGCAGATTATTGCAATCCCTCTTTGATACAAGTTTCATCAAAAACGACTGACAAGATTCTGCGGTTACTTTCCATGTTGGCTTCCGGGTCATGTAATTTAATCATTGTGTATTTTTGGCAGCTCTTTTCTACAAGTTCCGTAAAAATTATTAAATTGCTTAACTTTGGTGATCGTACAGGAACCAGTGTTTCAATGTAATGTGGCCGTAGGCCTAGATTAAGATATTACCGAGACAAAATAATTTGTATTTATTAAAATGAAGTATTGTTAATTTTTGATGGGCATTTTACATGTTATTTCTATTGTTTTGCATTACAGAAATTAGTCATTAGTAAGCGGAACAGATTGGGAATAAAGAATCTTGCTGTTGGCTTATTCTTTATTTCCAATTCAAGCTGCTTACATTTAACAAAAGATGAAAAGAAATGCTAATCTTAAAAAGGAAGAATTCAAAATGGATGCTTTTTTTTGTAAAGGGAGACAATTTTACTTTAAAACAAAACTGAAAAATAAAAAATTACAATTTTATCAGTTTATTCTATTTTTCCTCAATGAAAAAAAAAAAAAAAAAAAAAAAAAAAGGAAGAAATATTCGGATTTTCTAAACAGATATTGGTTTAATACCATCGGTTATTTCTAATTTTTATTTCCATTAAAAAATCAAATCTTAAATGAGTAATTTTAGTTTGTCTTTTCATGTTCTATGATAAAACTAGGAACAATATTTGAACTGCATGTGCTTTTAATGAATGTATTAGAAAAGTAAACCAGGCCAACACACCAGGGACGTTAAATGCATAAAGAATTTTGGAGATGAGTAATAACAAATTGAAACAAACAAATATTCACTAATAAGGGTATTTGTGTATAAGTAAATATAACGAAGCCAAGGGGAATTGCAACTTGGCTCTCTGATCAACAATTCTGAACCATTACAGTAAAATATCCGTAGAATTGCCCTATAATATCGTTAAGTATTTGACCTTAACAGCTTTAACAAAATATTGCAACAATCATAAATATGAATGCTGGTTGTTATTTCAAGAGGTGAATAAAAGTATTTGAAATTGACAACTTTTTCCATTTCACTGAAACAGCCGTTAAAGCGATCAGAACGCATTATAGTCCATTATTAATGAAGTATTGGCTGGGTGTAATGGTCGTGCTAACTAACGAAGGGAGGGACACATACATTTTGAATTGGATGGAAGTTTTAAAGGGAGAATTTTACTTTAAGAACAAAAACAAAAGTAAGAAGAAGAAGAAGAAGAATTATTTTTACGATTGTTAATAATTACAATCAATCTCAGAGACAAACAGATACAATAACGCAACAAAAATATTTCAGTGAGAATAAAACAATTTATTTTTTGAAATGCACTTAAAAAGAGACTCAGTAACGTTTTACAGGCGTCTGTGTTCAGACGTCATTTCTCATGAAAACGAATTAAATGTTTTAATTGTTTTTACACATTTCCTTTGTTTTGTCTTTTGTTAAGTTGGTCATCCTTGTCAATGCAGTCTTGAATACACTTATTGTAGACATTGCGACCGGTTTCTCTGTCTGCAGGATACATTTCCATTAATATATCACGACATTTCTGTGGACACATCTTATATTCGAAAGCTGAAAATTTAAAATAATAATAATAAAAAAGAGAACATTCAGTAGTAATAAAACTAAAGTTGTCATCCAGTAAATAAATCTATAAATAGACTAATTCTTATTTTTTTAAGGCAATTCACCCCAAGCAAGCAACGTGTTACAGAGGATTGAGAACAAGAATAAAGACGCGTGTTTGAGGAAAGGATACAGAGAAGGACGGCGAAGGAGGGCGTCAGATGTCGATTGACATTACACTTGAATATTTGAAGATTATAGTCATCGGGGAAGCAAGTAAGTGGAAGGGAGTTCCACAGACGAGAAGTGCGAGAGAATAAGCTGTTTGAGTAGCAGTGATGGTTTTGACAGTGAAAAGATGAGACTGAGATGCCAGCCTGGTAGCTCGTTTAAATTCATGTAGCCCGGGAACCAGCTAAAGTAGCTCGTCGGAACAGTTGCCTTGAAAATACTTGTAGAAGAGACAGAGTGAGGCTACGGCACGTATGTGGGGTAGCGATTGTAGACTAGATGCCAGATCAGGACCTATTATCTTGCATATTCATCTCTGCATTTTGTCGAGGACCTCGAGACGTACAACGGGAGCACCAGACTATATATGACAGCAATATTCTATGCAAGGACGGATGGTTGATTTATAGATTTGAAGGATGGTCTCAGACGAGAAAAAACTCTCTGGCGCGACACAGAGAGCCAACTTTCCTTGCAGTAGATGAAGCAATTGATTCAATGTATCTATTCCACCTCATGTCAGCGGACAGCGTGAGGCTAAGCAGGCGTAACGAAGCACTCTCAAGGAGTTGGGAATCAGCCATTCTGATGGGAGGCAGGAAAGGATCTCTGTGGTGAGTAAAGGAAAGCAGTTTCGTTTTGCAGGCATTAAAGTTTACAAGTCATTTCCTGCCCCAGTCAACCACAGATTGGAGGTCCATTTCGAGGTCAGTAGCCAGGTTAGTTTTGTCAACGATACCAGATTTACTATTGAGGCAGGGGTAAATAGTGGTGTTGTCCGCTTAGATGCCAACTTGGGAACTGATGATATCAGGAAGGTCATTGAAGAAGATCAGGAACAGTGTAGGGCCCAAGATAGAGCCTTGGTGAACACCAGCGTTCGTGGAGACCCGGAGGAGTACCCATTTAGGACGACCTTCATTTCACAGTTTGACAGGACAGGAATGATTGTATTAAGTCAAATAATCGTCCCTGAAGCTTACGAAGAAGGCCAGCATGTCAAACCCTATCAAACGCTTGATGATGTCTAGAGCCACAGTTCAAGCTTCTCCATTATTGTTGCGTTCTTGGTATACAAATTCAGCGGTAGATCGGGTAAAGCAGAAACCATATTGATTGTCGGAGAGTAGATTATGTGAAGTAAGGTGCTTAACCACTTCGGCGTTAAGCGTCAGAAGGGTCGCCAGAGTTCTTAAAGACAGGCACAACAAATGAGGACTTCCAACAGGCTGGAAAGTCAGTGAGGCAGTAGTTGTAAAGATTAGAGAGGACAGGAGCCAATTCAGGTGCACATTTCTTCAGGATAGTAGCTGGTATCCCGTCCGCATCACTAGCCTTATGGGAGTCTAATTTAGAGATGATGTCCAATACCATCGTTGGAGGTTGTGTGCATCTCACTCAGTAGAGGCTCAATTCTAGGGGGAAAGTCCAGAGTGGGTACACCAGAAGAGTCTAGCGTTGAATTGGATGAGAACTTACGAGTAAAGTATTCAGCCTTATCAGCTGAGGAGGTCAGGACCTCAAATTGGTTGAATGAAGGGAATATTGTGGTTTGCTGTTGTTCAGGACGCTTTTACAGAGCCTCCAATAATCTTTTGAACCAAATTTGCGGGACGCAATATGTTGATTAATTCTTTCGGCAAAGAGTAACATTGTTTCTTTGTGGAGAAGCTTGCACTCGTTACGAGCAGTGACAAAGAGACGTCTGTTGTAACCAGACATGTCTCTACGGTATAGACGGAAGTAGTGATTTCTGTGGGCAATAGATGCTGAACGAGCACCTGAGAACCTAGGGTATTAAGGCGACTTTATATTTTCTTGTTGGAATGAAAGCTTCGATTACAGCTTTTACCCAGGAAGAGACCTCAGACGCACATTGTTTGATGAGGAAGTTAAAGATAGTATTCCAGGAGCCATCATGAAGGAAATCTCGGAACGAGTCCTAATCTGCTCGTTAATAATAGAAAGATGTTCTGTTGGTAAGAGATTCTTTACTGGGAGGGAGTAGAAGGAGATGGAAACAGACTCCCCTGTGTTATCCTCTACCTCTATAAGAGCCAGATCAGGACTAAAATAGAGTACTACTGCCATATCTAAGCGGAATCTGCCCAGTCTTCACTTTCCAGTTTTGACAGCCCAAAAGCGTCTCCGTGTCCTTGCCGGGGGCAAATTATTTTCCACCCTACAACTCATTTCTCATAGACGAAACGTCGCAAGTCTCTCTGACCATTTCCTTCACATATCTTGCTTGAAAGTATTCATTATTCTGTTTTGGGCAAATAGACCCGGCGGAACCCATCCCTCTCCAGGTTAAACCACAGCCTCCCAACTTGAAGGCTAGCCTTGCTTACGGACACGTTACCGTTGATTCCATCGAGGGTATTTCACCACTCTGGCCGTTAATCCAGTCTAGGAAGACATCCGCCCAGCGATACCGTGTAGTCACCGTAATGGCTGAATATATAATTATGGAGATCAGTCTACCCCTTCACAATTATGCCAAATGAGCGTTGACTCCTACAAGAAGAGTTTTCAGCCCTTTGATAGGTCTTTCTTTTGATACTGTTAGGTGTCTAGTCATCATCCTCACCAGAACAGTCTGCTTGGGGAACCGATTTAGTCACCGATGACCCAGTTATGCGACAGGTGGTACGGGTTTACGTATCTACCCGATCTCTATTCTGTGTTGACATCAATTCGGCTTTCTTACCGAGAAGGTTATACAAGGTGTGCCTGTGCAAAAGTAGACATACAGTAATGAAAAATAAAATATGCACACAAAACTTATTGTATTGAATATACATTTTGAAGTGGAAAGACTATATTGAATCCATTGCCAGGTCAGCTGCTAAAAAAGTTGGTTCACTGTGTCGTGCGAGACAATTTTTCTCTCCAGAATCTATCTTACATATCTATAAGTCTACCATTCATCCACGCTTAGAATATTGCTGCCACATATGGTTCGGTGCCCCTGCTATTTACCTTGAGCTCCTTGATAAAATGCAAAGATGAATCAGCAATATTATTGATCATGATCTGGCTGTTCGGCTTCAGTCATTTTTCCAACGCCGTAAAGTTATCTCCCTGTGTCTTTTCTATAAATACTTTCATGGTAATTGTTCGGATGATATATGGTACTTAGACTTTTTGAATTTAAGCTCAGTACTTGGCGGCAAGATCTCATCAACTTACAATTGAGCTAGCTAGATGTAACCGGAAGTTCTATGTTAACAGTTTGTTTTTTTTTCTCTTGCGGAACTCTCCCGGTTCCATTTTTTCCCCGCCAACTTTAATTTACAAAATATTTAAATGCAATATTGTCCTCCTGATTACTCTTTTCTCTTCCCGCTCATTATTAATGTTTCTGTACTTAATTCTTCCACACTCTGTGACCCCTTGCATCTTAGTAGCTTTACTGCCTTGCACGGGGGTGACACTGATTAAAAAACAGCAACAAAAAATATATATCAATAAAAACATATCAATAATAAACATATGAATCTGTCAAATGTCCAAACTGTTTGGCCCCATCATTCCCTCACTCCTCTTAAACTGAAAAACATTTATTATTATTATTTATTAAATAATAAAATTACAATAAATGTATTATAATAAAAATTATGAAAATAAAAATATTATAAATGACGTTAATGGATTAAATGAATTCTAGTATTAAATGAATGCAAGAACCATTATAATAGTGGTAATATTTACTGTATACCTACTTTTGCAGCCCCCTGTATAGCAGACTAATAGTTAGGTACCTCCACGAGATCGCTAAAAAATGAGCATAGCATGATGAAGAAGACGCCAAACTTGGCGAAAACAAAATTTTATCGTCTAAATGTTTATGTTATTATTAAGAGGAAAGATTAAAGTATTTTTTTACATTTTTTAATCGTTCCTAACACGTCCGAAATTTTCGTTAAAACTCTTGTTTTTTTTTTGAGTCAGCAAAATTGACCATTTTTTTTCCATTGTATAAAAAAACTGAAAATCTCACTTTGAAATTCCTTTAAATATCAATTATCATTTTATTAAAACTTATTTTAAGAAAATCAGAAATTATAATGTTTATTTAAAATATTTTGAACAAAGCTTAAGTTAGCTTCTGCGCCGAAAAGATGTAATTTGAAAATAAAACAAAGCAGGTCATAAACTTTCGCGTCGCTTGACAGGTGATGAATGACATATTGACGGATTCCGTGAGGCTAATTTGCTCTACGGAAGGAGAAAAGTGAAATAATTTACATTTAAGTGAACAAATTGTTTACCTCGTTATTTTTAACGAAAACTTTCAGCGCTCCAATTTTTTTGTACTTAGATTTCACCTTTACGTTTACGATGCTTTATGGAAAATATATTATAAAAAAATTAAAATAAGACTGTTAAGAGTAAGATTAAGTTTCATAAGAAAGGTATCTAATTAATTTATAGGTACCTTCCTTATGAAATTTTATCAGAAGTGTACATAAAATACTATAATTTTATGTACATTTATTACATTTTACTGTGTTATTTGTATTTCCATTTATTTTATTATTAATTTTGATATTTCATTTATGGAAAAATGTCATAACTGAGATTAATATAAAAATAAGACCATATAAATTTAATAAGATGATACTGATACTTGTAGGTACCCTTCTCAGTTGAAATTGAAAAGTTAAATTAACTTCTCTACACGTGTTTCGCAAAAGTGGCCTTAATAGTGGGGAACAATGCTTAACTCAAATAACGCAACTTAATTGTATTCTGGTTGGTCTTCCGTACGTTATAATTACAGCCTGATTATAAACACAAAATTACATTTCTTAATTACTGCGGATCTTCTGATTAGTCAAAATGATACAATTTACAACGCGCTAAAAAAGATCTATCTCATAAGGAGACCTAAGAAACCTGATGCGGCTTTTAACTAATTTTATAATATTTTAACTACTTAAATGTAAAAATCTATTATAATTAAAAAATAACTAATAATTGTATTAAAAATTCATTTTTCATCGAAAAAAATTTTTGCTTTCAGAAAATATTGTCCATAAACAACTAAAAGCAAATCAAAGCATTTGAAATTAAATAATATCTTTGTTTTATTGAGTTTTGTATGTTACAATTCAGAGCTGATTTTCAGGTCTGGGGGTGGGGGGAGTCCAATTAAAAAAACATGATTTGCATTACTCAAAGCCTTGTGCTTTTAACTATTGTAATCATTAAACTAGACTCGATTGAATTTCTAGCGTTTTCATAAAATTAGTTGGGATGGGTAAAATGTCATAAGTGAGATAATATAAAAATAAGATCATACAAATTTCATAAGATGATACTAATACTTGTAGGTACCCTTCTCAGTTGAAATTGATAAATCAAATTAACTTCTCCACACGTGTTTGACTGAACTGAACACCGTTTTCACTAATTTTATATTTAACAATTTTAATGTAAAAATAATAAAATAATTTAAGAAATAACAAATAATTGTTTTAAAAATTCATTTTTCATCGAAAAAGTTTGTTGCATTCAGACAATATTATCCGTATTCATAAAAGCAACTAAAAGCATTTGAAATTAAATATTTTTGTTTTTATTGAATTTTGTATGTTACAATTCAGAGCTGATTTTTAGGTAGAGTGGGTCCGACTGAAAAAAAATGATTTGTTTTCCTCAAAGCCTTGTGCTTTTAACTAATATAACCACTAAATTGAGTAGTATTGAATTTCTAGAGTTTACATATAATCAATTGTGGGTGGGGGAGTAATAAATATGAAAATATTTTTGCCATGACTTTAAAAAAGAAAACATATTTATAATAATTTCCATCATTTGTGAATAGTTTCTGAAACTTTCATTAACATCCGACAATTATTTTTTATTTTTGCATGATTTTCCAAATTAATATGTCATACAAAAAAAAAAAAAACGCAAAAATTTTATATTATTTAGTAGTTCCGCTGATACAAAGAGAAACAAGTTTTTTTCTTAACCAAAAGTTAGAATGTTCGAAAAAGAAGGAAAATTTTTTTAATAATAATTATAAAATATCTTTGTTATTTCTTCTTAATAATAACATAAACATTTAGACGCTAAAATTTTGTTTTCGTCAAGTTTGGGGTCTTTTTCATCATACTATGCTTATTTTAATTATCAAATGGGAAATCAAAGGCCGAAGAAAGGAATCAACAGGACATTAGGTGATAAAATTCGATCAAATTATGTAAACTTACGCTCCTCAGTCGATGTTTCAGCCATGGCTGCAGTCAGTATCAGGAGAAAAACGAAAGTGTATCTTCCAAGCATGATTTCAAAAGCGTGAGTTCGTCGCTTGAACAAAACGATGAAATATAATTAAAGAAAAAGTAAAATATTATTTGAACACAAACGGAGTCTTTTTATAAAACAATGAGTCTTTTATAAAACAATGCACTCAAGTGCATTAGTCGTTCATAGTAATATGTTTGATCATAACTTCAACTTAAGGAATGCAGTTTTGATTAAAATATCATATAGACACAAAAGGAGTCTTTTATAAGAGAATAGTCTCGTTCATAGTAATATGTTTGATCATAACTTCAACTTAAGGAATGCAGTTTTGATTAAAATATCATATAGACACAAAAGGAGTCTTTTATAAGAGAATAGTCTCGTTCATAGTAATATGTTTGATCATAATTTCAACTTAAGGAATGCAGTTTTGATTAAAATATCATATAGACACAAAAGGAGTCTTTTATAAGAGAATAGTCTCGTTCATAGTAATATGTTTGATCATAACTTCAACTTAAGGAATGCAGTTTTGATTAAAATATCATATAGACACAAAAAAGGTGTCTTTTATAAGAGAATAGTCTCGTTCATAGTAATATGTTTGATCATAACTTCAACTTAAGGAATGCAGTTTTGATTAAAAATATCATATAGACAAAAATGGAGTCTTTTATAAGAGAATAGTCTCGTTCATCAAATATGTTTGATCATAACTTTCAAAATATGTTTGATCATTAAGAATGCAGTTTTGATTAAAATATCATATAGACACAAAAGGAGTCTTTTATAAGAGAATAGTCTCGTTCATATAATATGTTTGATCATAACTTCAACTTAAGGAATGCAGTTTTGATTAAAATATCATATAGACACAAAAGGTGTTTTTATAAAAGAATAAACTCGTTTATAGTAATATGTTTGAATATAATTTTGAGTTAAGGAATGCTATTTTGATTAAAATATCATATAGACACACTAAAAGAGTATTTTATAAGAAAAGAGTATTTTTAAAGAAAAGTTCTTGAAAACAATTCAAGATGGCTTTAAATTTTCATAAAGATACCAAAATACGTACCTACCTTAACAAGACGAGAAAATAAAACTCGTACGAATGCGATACTTTGTTAGACTCTAATGAGAATTAAAAAACAAACCCGCAAGCAACATTTTAAATCTTTTTCGATTGTTTGCATTTTATTGTTTGTTTTATTTTTTTTATTTCTTGTTAGCTTAACCGTTTAAAACATAATTTTTCTCTCGACTTCCGGTTAAATAATTCGATTTATTACTTTGAAAAATGACACCAATGTCTAACAGGCAGGTGTCACCGTCCGAGCGGAACATAGGAAAAAAAAAACAAAAAACATAAAAAAAAACAAAATAAACATAGCAACACTTGTACAACTCCAGATGCGCTTTTTTTCAATGTCAGGCTGTAAAATCCCGCACCCAAATCTCCACGTTCTTTTTTTCGGCTGAGTCTCCAGTTACACAGAAATCAGTTTTTTCATTCTCTCTTGTGTTTGGCGTTCGGCACACGCTCATACGGACCTACGCACCACCGATATTCAAGGTTGAATCTGAACGTAGAAAGTAAACTATTTCCCAGCTGTCGTCCAAGGCACATCCACCGAAGATCGAACATAGACAATTGCTTTCAGGGTCAGTTGTTTAACCTTGAAATCAATGTCAAAATGTTTTTAGTCATAGGCAGTATTAGGGTTGTGTTTGCGAAGAAAAACAGTCGAACGTTTTTTCAATGGGATTTTACTACTGTCCCTAAGAGGGGGTTCGACCATTTCTTTTTTTTTTTTTTTATTGTCGACTAGTGCTAAGCGTAGTTTATATGTGGCACAAGGCCAAAAGTACGGGGCACCCAGTGAGGACCGAACTCACTCGTAATTGTTCTATTGAGACAAGCTTGCTAACCGTTACACCACGTCGAAGAGCACAGTTCAAGTCTCTCTCTCTCTCTATCTATCTATCTATCTATCTTCTCCTGGGTATGACGATAAACTACACCCGGCAGCAAAGTCAGGAGATTGGTCGTAGCATGGAACCACCTCTTGATTGCTGTTGTTCTTGTGTCCACTTTGACCCGAGGTGGTAGAACTTGTTAAGGTTTCAGCTATGGGCAAATAGTTAAACTCCAAACTGGGATCAAAACACGATGAAAGTATACAAACATTTTTTCGTAAAAATACCAGAAATACATTTTCATAGTAAAAAAGAAAATTACCAGCAATGCATTTTTGTAAAAAAATTAAAAAAAATTACCAGTAGTACATTTCTGTAAAGAAAAACAATATTACCAACAATACATCTCTTGTAAAAATAAAAAAAATACCAGCTATGCATTTAAAAAAAATTACTAGACATACATTATTGTCAAAGAAATTACTAATGCTCCCAAGAAAATTAAATTTTGGTATTAAATGACCGATAAGGTGTTGATATACCACCAATCAATCAAACAGATCTATCTATCTATCTATCTATCTATCTATCTATCTATCTATCTGTTAGGGCGTGTTGGTCGTTAAGATAGGATCATGCCTCCAGTAGGTGTGCTTAGTATTCGTGACTAAAAGGAAACTGCTCTCTTTTAATCGTCTTAGAGAACTTTTTTTTTACTTTCCATCAGTATGGCCGATGGTAACCTCCAGGAGAGTGACTTATTGCGCATTCTCAGGCTAACGTTTTCTACTGACATAAAGTGGAACAATTATATTGAATCAACTGCTACGTCCGTTGCAAGCAAAGTTGGTTCAATGTGTCGTTCTGGACAATATTTCTTTCCAGACTCTCTCTTGCACATTTAAAAGACTATGCATTAAATATTGCTGTCACAGCTGATCTAGTGCTTCTGCTATGTATCTAGAGGTTCTTGATAAAATCCAAAGAAGAATCTGCAAGATTGTTGGCCCTAAATCAGGCATCTCAGCATCAGTCAATTTCCCATCGTCCTAACCTAGCTTCCCTGTGCCTTTTTTTAAACAAATATTTTCATGGTAATTTTCTGATTAGCTTTCCTCTTTGTTACTCCGACTTGACGAATTTAAGCGCATTCCTAGATTGGCAGCTGGGTCATTTTACAGTTGAAATGGCTAGATGTAACCATGAGTTCTATACTGTTTCATTTCTCGCAATTCTCGCTCATGGAACTCTCTTCCGCCTCCATGCTTTTCAGTTAAATTTGATCCGTGGCCTCCCTCTGTCTCTTCTACAAGTATTTTCACGGCAACTGTTCCGACGAGCTACTTTCGCTGGTTCCTGGAGTAATGAATTTAAACGAGCTACCAGGTTGGCATCTCGGTCTCACCTTTTCACTGTCAAAACGGTTAAATGTAACCGTCTCTTCTACTCAAACAGCTTCTTCTCCCGCACTTCCCGTCTGTGGAACTCCATTCCTCTTACTTGCTTCCCCGATGACTATAATCTTCAAATATTCAAGTGTAATGTCAATCTACATCTGACACCCTGAGGTTGTTTCCCGTCCTTCTCTGTAACCTTTCCTCAAACACGCCTCTTTACTCTTGTTCTCAATCCTCTGTAACCCCTGGCATGCTAGTGGCATGCTAGTGGCACTCCCGTCTTGCTTGGGAGGAATTGCCTTAAAAAAGTATCTTCAAAAATTTAAATGCAATGTCAATCGTTACCTACTGTCTTTTTAGTTACTTTTCTATCGCTCTCATTCCTTATTAATGTTTCTGCTTTCTAATTCTTTCACATCCAGTAACCCATTGACAACAGTCAGATATCTTACCACTAGGCCATCGTCGCACTGCAGAAAGGATGCGAATTTTAACGTTTTTCTCTATATGAAATACGCCAGCAGCTCGGAGAACTCAATTTATATTTGAAGAGTAATGCTTAATAGCAGTAGGATCCAGTGGCGTAGCTAGAGTAAACGTCACCCCAATGACCCCGATTCACCCTATGCTGAATGGTTAGCTGTAGCTAAATTTTCGTACATGCTCTACCTCTACTTTAATCTACTGACCGGCACGTTACTGTTTACATGTATGATCCAAGACAAAATCCAATACCAAAAAATAATCAGTTCAAATCAAAAGATGTTTAAAATGCAACTGTTCACTTTCAGAACAACGAAATACAAAACACGGCAATACACAAAAGAATGACATTCGATACTATGGTCTTTGAAGGAATGTTTTCTTGTTTTCATTGTGGAAAACTGGTCAATGACATCGTCAAAATCTGTTTGTCTTGTAAGCTCGTTTTCAATGGACAGCACAGCCAGATCCGACAGTCTCGACTGGCTCATGGTTAAACCCCTCCTGTGCTGGCACCCAGGGCGGTCCCCTACGCCACTGGTAGGATCCGCTGTTTTTTAAAAGATATATATATATTAATATATATATATATTAACTGTCTCACGCGTGAAAACCTTTTAATAATCGCTGATTTTTGGTCAACTTTGTTCTTCAAAACATTTAAATACAACGTCATTTGTCATCGTTTGTCTCCTTACATCCTGTTATTTTAGCGCTCTACCTTTAACACTGGTTTTTACAGACTCTTTTACTCTCAGTAACCCCCCCCCTTGCGTCTCAGTGACTTTATTGTCTTGATTGATGTGAAAAAAGAGTTTTAAAAAAGTGAGAAAAAAAGACTTAGTGAAAGTTTCAATTTTGAATGCTCTTTTTCAAAGCTCTTATAATCAAGCTATCTCCACAAAATTTACGTTTCTAATATTTAAAAAAAAATACACATATATATTTCTCATTGCTATAACCATTATATTTAATGGTTACCCATCTTTGAGTAGACATCTCTGTTTTTTTAAACAGACTAATTGACATCTACCAGACTGGGCCTGTCGAGCATCTTTAATAAAGAAAATAGCCCCTTTGTCATAATTCGAACCTGAGTCTGGCTTATATACGCGAAACCAGCGTGTAGCCTGGCGTGCTTTTAGACCGCTCAGGTCACTACATGAATAGACTGGTCTACTCTTAAGAACCAACGAAAAACGTTTTTTGGGAAATATTCTTTGTTGATTAGTATTCTTAAGACCAGTGTTTCCCAGATTTTTTTTCTTTCTCTGGGTTGCCTTTTGCGGAATTAAAATTTGCTCGCACTTCACCAAAGAGAAGACTCGGTGAAAAGGTGCAAGCAACCCTATGATAAAGAAGGCACAGAATGATGGTTAAAGGGAGATAACCAGGGATTCAAAGTCAGGACATTATCATTGATAACTCCCTCCTCTAAATTGATACTATATTCTTAATACTTGATATAATGCAAAAATATCACAATGTTAAAATTGGTCAATAATTATAACTATTTATACTGGGATTCATGCAGTAATCCATAATAACATTTTAAATAATTACTCATATGTAATCCATAATAATATTTTAAATTTTGAATTTTTGGCATATAAACTTTCTGAAACTGGTTCTAAATCTTTGATTGTCTTTCAATTATTCCGCCTCACCTGCTATACTCTTCTGCCACACCTATGAGTCGCGACGGACCGTTTGGAAACCACTGCTTTAGACTTTACTTACACCACGGCAGTTGTTTAAAATTGGAAAATATTGCTTTGTTACTGTTGCGGAGTACCCCAGTTCCTATATGAACTTGTCCATTATAAAACGCTGTGGTCAGAGGCAATAGAAGAACCAGTTTTGATTCAGGTTGTTCGTTGCCGAGCTCACGACAGGCTTGTCGAACTCTTTGTCTTCGAACAGAGAGGAACCCAGACGAGGCTATACCTACAAGCAGAGTCTCGTCTGGGGAGGTAGACAAACCCGACCTCGTGTATGCGGGGTCTAAGGGGAATTTTTGCCCGAGCCTACAGGCTCAAAATCACCCCACATAAAACCAGGCCTTGTGCCACATTCTGCCTTGTGCCACATTCTACCTTGTGGGTGTGTGTGATAAATACCAACCGTTTAGGGGTCAGGCAGTCCGCTGTCTGGCTTCGGACTGACAAGAACTCAGACAGAGGATGACTACGGACGGAGACTCTTCAGCGACTACAAAACTGTCCTTTTCAGAACAACGCCCTTCTCACCTTTGCTCATGAATATGCAAAGATTTTTTTTGCTAGTTCACTGTAATCTTATTTTGGTTGATGTATCAGGTCATCCCATAAGATCTGTCCGAATTTTATTTTTTTTTTAAATGAACGAAATTTAAAGAGTATTTTATAATGTCTAATGAAGCTGAACATTATTTTTATGTTTAGATGCATTTAAACTGATCAAATGTTATTTCAGAGAACAATAAAATTAAATTTTGTTTGATTAAAACCCTGCTAACATGGAAGTACCCAAGAGTCATTTGAGGCACATAATGCTTTATGAGTTCAAGAAAGGAAACTCAGCAGCCGAAGCAGCTAGAAACATTCACTCAGTTTATGGAGAGGAATGTGAATGAAAGAACTTGCAGAAGATGGTTTGCAAAATTCAGAGGTGGAGATTTCACCCTTGAAGATGAAGATCGAACCGGACGTCCAGTTGAGTTTGATGAAAAGCTTCTTGAAGCAGCCCTTGAAGAAAATCCTGCTTTATCAGTTGAGGAATTGGCAGTGGTTCTCAGTTCAAACCATGCAACTGTTCATCGCCATCTTCAACAACTTAGAAAGGTTCCTACACTTGGAAAATGGGTGCCTTATGAATTGTCTGAAAACAACCTCAAATCCCGAGTTGACATCTGCTCTTTTCTCCATTCTCGCCAACTTGTTTCACCTTTCTTGGATAGACTTGTGACTGGCGACGAAAAGTGGATCTTTTATCGAAATGTTAAGTATTGTACACAGTGACTTTGTAAAGGGGAAGGACCCCAGCCACAGCCGAGAAAGGAACTTCATGGGCAAAAGGTTCTTCTTTCAATCTGGTGGGATCGCCAAGGAATAATCCACTTTGAATTCTTACCACCTAATGCAACAATTAATGCTCAAATATACTGTCAGCAATTAGAGCGTTTGAACCAAGTTTTGAGGAAAAAAAGACCTGCTCTAGTGAATCGAAAAGAGGTGATGTTTCATAAGGACAACGCGAATTTTAACTTTTTAGATCGAAGAACTTGGTTGGGAGAAAATTCCTCATCCACCTTATTCTCCTGATCTTGCTCCTTCGGACTACTATTTGTTTCGTAGCTTACAGAATCATTTGGAAGAAACAGCTTTTGTAACACAGGAAGAGGTTAAAACTGACATGTGAGTTCTTCGAATGAAAGTCAAAATTTTTTTACAGTAATGGAATTAGTAAGCTTGTTACTAAATGGAAGGAAGTCATAGATAATCAGGGAAAATACATTGTTGATTGAGCCTGTAATTAAATGTAAAATTTGGTCACTTGTTTTCTTTATTCAAAATTCGGGCAGAACTTATGGGATGACCTGATATTTTCTTTAACGAAAATAAACTTGGAAATATATTATTTTTATTCGAGACTTCGCTTTGTTTGTTGCTGTCTTCCGTCATTCAATATCTGTTTGCGGGCCAACATACCACCTGCAATAATTTTCTCTTCGCGAGTACACATTGTCGTTTACACATTCCTTTGTGTGTAAATGGAATAATTAGATGGTATAAGGCCATCGGAACCTGTAGAAAGTAAATCAAACAATGTTCCCGAGGATTCGAGCTGAAAAGGATTCATTAAATGCCCTGGATCTGTGAAAGGATATAGAAAAAAAAAGATGATTTTTATTTAAAGAGGAATTAAATATGGGGATCTAAAACATTGAACTTCGAAAGAAAATTCAACTTTGAAACGGAATTCAAGTAGCGTGGCTTAGATTTGTCACAATACCACAATCAATCCAGTATAGATCGAACTCGCAACAAATGACATGAGACACTAACTCGCTAACCATTGTTCTATGTCGAGGTGCCCTTGACTTTGATATCTGTGAGCATCTGTTTCAATACTGAGCTACATATTGAATTTAAAAAGAGTCAAAATCTGATACCGAATGTTTGAACTATTAAAATTTCGATTGATTTCATCTCTGTAAATATTTATTAAAACATCGTGATTCTATTTATTACATTCATCTCTTTATGATTATTATATCTTTACACGGTGCCAAAAAAGTACACAACATTTTGAAAAACTGTTTGCAGTTATCCCTTTTTCAAAGCCTGCGCCTTCCGGTTTTTGAATGTATGAACCGAGAATAGGTTTCTAAAATATTTTGTCTATCAAATCGGTTGGGTTTCGAACCGGGCTTGAGGCGTTCGGGTGTCTAGTTGCATAGAAGAGCTGTGATACAACGAAACAGCACTGTCTGCGAATGACATAATTTAGCTCTTGAAAATATATTTCAATTGAGCACTGTTGAGAGATAGGCTAATTCTATAAACAAAATCCACCTGCGTTAATGCAAAGCTCTCCAGAAAAATGAATTGGAGCACTCCGGTTGATTGGCATTAGTATACATTCTTGAAAACGACATGCTAGGTTTAGCTGTTTCTCTTTGTCGAATGAAGATATCTCAGTGGCACTCTCACTGACACCAAATCGGTTAGATTTCGATCTGGGCTTGAGGCATTCGGATGTCTCGTCGCACTGAAGAGCTGTGAAACAGTACTGTCTGCGAATGACACACACACATATATATATATGTATATAGACGGAGCTCTTGAGGGCCATCGATAGGTGTGCTAGCACAAAGCCATAATTTATCGTGGCCGAGGGCTTGAGCGTGCTGGCCTTGTTCAAATTGTTGATCAAACTCTTTCCCAGAAACTGTAACTAAGGTTTGCTTATAAACCACAGGTGGGTTCTGTGGGTGCCGAGGAAACACAAAGGTGCCTGATCGTCTAAATTAGGGATATATATATATATATTTAATTAATTTATCGAGTCTGATAGAAACCTCAACAGAATCCTATATTTGGGACTCATTAGCAATGCGCATCCACTACCGAGAATTGAAACCCTGACAGTTAGGTTGTAAAGCAAACATCATACCAACTGTTCCAATGGGCCTCGGTGACGAAGAGATTGCAAATCAGACTCAATATAGCGTCGCTCGCTCGCTCGCATATTCCGAGGTGGAACTCTTACTGATTTCTGTGTAACCATAGGACTGTGCCCGCTGGAGCCACGACTTCTCTCACCAATATAATTATCAAATTCTCCTAATAATTACTATCTGTGTATATCATCGCTTCAACCGGCTTCTGTGTGTGTGTGTGTGTGTGTGTGTGTGTGTGTGTGTGTGTGTGTGTGTGTGTGTGTGTGTGTGTGTAACAGCAAAATTGTCCAATTGTTATATTAAGCTTTGGACCATTGAATCTTAGAAATGGTTAAAGATATCTTACTGGAATTCTCCGAGTTTTTTTTATAAGACTATTGGACTCTACTTTGAGCAATAAGAATATTTAATTACTCCCCAAGCTTAGGAGCAGAATCTTGATGACATTGATCGTAATGGAAAATTACATGTTCATCATTAATTAATCATAGCTAAGAATCGGAAGCACATGAAGGATTGAAATGAGGTTCAAATATATATATATATTATTCCAGGACTATTTTCCAGCTTATTCAAGATGATCTATGCCCTCTTGAACCTTCTAACGTTATGTCCTAGAAGGTGCCTCACACGTTTCAAAGAACAATTTCATTTTCATGTATTTTTTTCACTGCTCTTTGGACTGTGATAACTGAAACTCCTCTCTCTCTCGTGCTAAACCTCTTATGAACTGAGTTGGATCTTTTCTAATTGATATCTTTAGCTCTATGTTGAAATGATGATCCCTCTTCCTGTTGTGCTCTCCTGATCCAGTTTTCCTCTCTACTGTTCTCTATTTTTTAAACTTATTTACTGTTGTCTGGATGGTTCTTGAATGGACTTTGAAGATGGAAGCCAGAGTATGATAGTTGGTACCATTACTGAAAGCCTCAATGATTTTTCCTCTCACTATTGCTCATTTGAGAAAACAATGGGGATGAAACAAAATGATTTAACTTGTTCGCTTTCTAGCTGAATACCTCAAAAGGTATTTCAGCGATTCTTACAATAAACGGTGTTAAGATGGCTAAACGTCTTATCTGAAAAGCCGTAAAAAAGAAACTCAATTAGTTTAGTGTTCTTTTTTTTTTTAGATATTAAATATTTTGTGCAATGGACAATTAGGCTGTAACACGATTTGGACAGTTCTGCTATTACACCCAGTATATATATATATATATATATATATATATATATATATATATATGTGTGTGTGTGTGTGTGTGTGTGTGTGTGTGTGTGTGTGTGTGTGTTTTGATGTAATAGTAAAGAAAAGTTAGATTAAATATCCAAAGTTATTTAGTATTTATGTTTTTATTTTTTTAAAATAGTGCTCGACACAGAAGTAGAGCTTAAAATTATAATTATTTAAAAAAAGAAAAATGATTCCATGGCGACACAGAAATTACTGTTTCGAAACTGACTCAAGTCATAAAGTTTCGAAACAGTAATTGTGTCGTCATGGAATCATATTTAAAAAATAATTAATATATATATATATATATATATATATATATATATATATATATATATATCAAGAACAATTTTAGGGAAAAACTATGACAAAGTGTAAAATGTTTTTAGTGTGACACATTTCGACCTTCATAACTTCATCAGACCAAAGTAATGTTTGTGTTTATGCGCATGTGTAATCACATCAATGTAAACATCACTTTAGTCCAGTGAATTCCTAAAGGACGAAACGCGTCACATGAAAAATATATATAACATAATATCTAATATATATATATAAAAAAATATCGATTCTCCCGTCGGGTTCGACGTATGCGGGTCAAGCAGATCAGTCTCCTGGAAAGTGACTGCCCGACACCGGCACATGAGATTCGATTATAGTGGTGAAGGTTTCGTGCAGGACCATCCACACTTTTTGAAGGGCCGAATACAGAGGCCTGGTGCACTACGTGCCACAAGGCCCCCAAACAACCCCCCTCAGGTTTTGAATTCAGAGTTCTCCTTCTCTTAGACCAGTTGCCATCCAAAGCTATAGAAACCAGTCTGTCCTGCTATTTAACCCATAGCTGGAGGGAGAAGAATAGGATTCACACCTCTCCCAAGGGTATTAGCACGTAAGTGAATGTAATGGATTCAACCTGGATTCGAACTCGGCACTGCGATTCCACAATCCTAGCCGATATCCATTACCCCACCGTTCCGCCTATATATTTTATAAAAATACTTATAATATATATATATGTATATATATATTATATATATATAATTAATTCGAAAATTATAACATAAATATGTTATAAAATCACTACAAAAATAGCCATTTTGTTTCAACACTTTTGGTGTCTTATCAAGTCATGGTGTTGAATGTAGAATAAAGTGTTTTAAAAGGTTCAAATCAGTCAAAGACCCCACGCTAGAGTAAACGCTGTTACATATTCTGCAATGGCCAATCAAAATACAAGTATATGAGAATTCAAAAAACTTGACAACGAACCTTGGTTATAATAATTAATGCTTTAATGTTAGGGGTAGATTAAAATAGAAATCATTCTAATTAATATTAAATTTTACTAAAATCTGAAAATTAAAAATTACCAATTTTAAATTTTAAAATTAAGTTACAAAAATTATAAAATTATTTAAAGAAGAAACTGTTTTGTTATTTATTTTGTTTTTATTGAAAGGCCAAAAATTCAGTTAGACTAAAAGTTAGAATCTAATGTTGCTCTAATCTTCGTTACAGCTTAGACACATTTGAAGTGATGATATGGGCAGACAATACATACACAATCAGATTATAATACACAAACACGTAGACATATTTAAATATATAAACACGCAAAACCGCGAACGAAACAGGAAATAGGTGTCCACGACCCTCAAAAATAGCCAACCACCCCTCAAAAAAAAAAAAAAAAACCCGAAAAAACAAACAAAAAAAAAAACCGACAGCACATACATACAATGAAAGGCACGTATAAGCGATTATACCCACATACACTGATAAAGACACACATATATACAGACCAAGAAATATTCAAATTTGAAGGTGTTAGTAAACGAATTCAAACATAGTATAAAAATATAACTTACACAGGAAAAGATATATAGATGAAAATGGTTTAATAGATAAAATTTAATATGGGTAGAATAGAAAAACAAATATTCATCAATAAACAACGTAAAAAAAGAGACTAAAATATATAGAAATGGATAGAAAAATAAATATATACGCATACACACATATAAGAACACCAAATGCAAATGTGCAGGCAAAATCTAATACTTAAAAATAACACTAATATATAAAAAAGAAAACTCATAAACACACAAATATATATTAATATCTCATATATACTTAGATACGCATGAGTACACATACACGAGAACAAATATATAACAATATGTAAAAAAAAATAATTAAAAAATACATGCATACGTATTTGTACACACATTCATCAGTACAAATAGAAACATACAAAAGTATACCTACACATACATACACATACATACATATATATATATATATATATATATATATATATATATATATATACACATACATACATACACACACACATACATACATATAAGCATATGCATATACACACACACATAGAAATAAATATAAATATATCAACCTACACAGCAACATAAAAATAATATATATATATATATATATATATATATATATATATATATATATACACACACATATACATACATATATACACATATACATACATATATACACATATACATACATATATACACATATACATACATACATACATATACATACATATATACATACATACATATACATACATATATACAAACATATACACATATATACATAAACACATACATACATATACATAAACATATACATAAACATATATATATATACGTATATACATACATAAATCTACACATATACTAACAACATTATCCAAATGACAATAAAAGACTGTAAAGTTCATACAAGATTAAAATGTAACCAAACACAACTGTTGATTATTAAGTCTACAAGCAATTTTAAAACCACTATCAAACAAAAGCAGATTATAGTTAGCATAGATAATACATTCCAAAACACTAAGATGCACACACACACACACACACACACACACACACACACACACACACACACACACACACACACATATATATATATATATATATATATATATATATATATATATATATATTTATAACTCGTTAACGACTTAGATGGGTCGGACAGTTTGACTGCAAATAAATTATCTTCTCAGGGCTCGCATCTGGCAAGAGAGTACGCGGGGACCCACGTCGTCGATTCAAAGATTAGGTCAAAAACACCTTTTGCTGATGACAGAAATTGATTCGATCAATTGTGAGACGGAAGCTGCAGAAAGAACCAATTGGAGATGAGCAGTCCATAAAAAACAAAACAAAACAACATCCTTCGAAAAGCGACCAGAAGACAAATAAAAGAGACGAAGAGAGCCCAAAGAAAAGACAGAGTTCTCTATCTCCTGAACCCTCCACCCCCACCATGCTGTGGCTGCGGACTTCTTTTCAGATCCAACAAAAGGACTCATTTCACCCAGTACTGAATTGCAACAGCTGCACATCACTTGGGGACATTTTCCGTGCTTTCTGATATTTTCCATTTGTAGCATGTCATGTCCTCACCTGAGAACCTTTCGGATTTTGAAAGTGTTCGGATTTTGGAATTTCAGATAAAAGATATTCAACCTGTAATGATAATGGTAATGGTGAAGTTAACTTATGAGGAAACATTCGCTATTCATTGACCGAACAATAAGCGTTACTTATGTGTGAAATTTAAATCACTTTCGTAAGAGATTTTTTGAAAATAGGTTTCCCAAGTCCAATATCTATGATCGCTCTTCCTAGTATTGATCGGAGTTTCCTTCCTAACCTTATGTTTAAGGTAGTGTAGAATATCAACATCTTAACTATGTCATTATTTTCTCTTTATAGTGTCATGTGATATGTATTTTAATTGCTGCCGCTGTTGGAAGACTTCAAATGCTGTGTTTTGTTTTATTATTTGGGCTTATGGCCAAACCACGTTGAATTATCGGTTCTCGTTAGATCACCGAATTGATGTCTTTTTGCTATTTCTCATAAATAGTGTTACGCAATCTATTTACCCAATCTCTCTAGGTAGGTTACGCGTTGATTGCCTTCATTTCTAAACTGAATATTTCTGTTGTTCTCATCTTCAATGTGGCTTTTAAATCGTGTTTCTCTAGAGATTCTACGAAGCAACTGTGGAGATTTGCCAAGGTATTCTTGGTAGCTATTTACCAAAAACTTTGGAATAAAACGAACGTACTTAAGGGCATAAAATAAATAATATATATTTATTTATTTGATTTAGATTAGAGTGAGTCTTTTGATGTTCGGGTTAACAAAATATTCGATTATAACACAGATCTTAGTAGGAGTCTGGAGAAATTCCGTTTCGGATCGGTAGTGGGTAGTTACGACAAGTCAGAACTTGTAGTCATCTTAGAAATAGGTCAGTGTCAATCTACTGTGACTTTCCCGACTCTAAGAAGGGCAGGGAATATTATTAGAAGATAGCCTCTTAACTACTTTACCCGTCAACATAGCTGGTTTCTCTGGTGGTCTCGTCTCTTGTACCATGGTTTCTCTTGCTATCCCTTCTCTTATTCTAGCTCAGAGCTGTGCGCTTATATACTTTTGATCCCAGCCTAGCGGCGCGATCTTTGGTTTCGGCTAATATCAAAATTCTCTTTGTGTTATTTATTTTGATTGACCCAAATTATTTTATTTTCCGGCGGTCCTTTCTTTTTAACTTTTTTTTTTTTTTTAATATTGGGTGTTCCTATAACTTGGACCGATTTTAAATGTGAATTAAGTTTTAAATTCTAATGAAGTTTTAACTTCTTTTTTTCTTTTTCTTTCAGATTTAACAACTTAAGCCTTTGACAATTTCAACTATGGAAAGATTAATAATCAAACAACATGTTAAAGTTATCGAAGCCTATTACGAAAATGGACGTTCAAACAGAAATGTAATGAGAAGTTCCCAGGTCGCATCATCTCTCGAAAAAGCGAGGTCAATTGGCCACCAAGATCGTGCGACTTGACGCCTTTAGATTTCTTCCTTGGGGGTCATCTCAAAAGTAATGTCTAAGTAAACAACAATTCAATAACTGAAGGATAATAAACCATATTGGTGAGATCGAGGAGCAACTATGCAGAGATGTCATCAAGAATTTTGACCATCGAGTGGAGGTGTGCCGCCGAAGCATTAGAGGACATTTGGGCGATATTATTTTTCACACATAATTGCCATGACTTAAACAACATGATCCAATAGAGAAATAATTAAGTTTCCAGCAATAACACTGATTTAGTTACTGCTGACTTTGATCCGTCTTAATGAAACACCATTTATAACGAAAGTTATGTGTGGAGCCATTATTTATTTTGGTAGATGTATATAGTCATAAATAAGAAGGTTGTAGTCCCGCAAACTTCCGGCGTTTTTCTGCCGGGTTCAGTCTTTTCTCCTTCTTCCTCTTTATTTACGGGTTGCCTTCTCATTAATTGTAAGAGAAATATATATATATATATATATATATATATATATATATATATATATATATATAGAGAGAGAGAGAGAGAGAGAGAGAGAGAGAGAGGGGGGGGATAAGGGTTTTAAAGGAAAGCTCAAATGCTTTATTTTAATTTAAATTCTTTTTATTTTTGTTTATATATTTTATTTTGTATTTTTTTATCGGGACTCACTACACAACTCTCTTGATTTCCGTCGATCTTTATTGTTCTATAGATGCCACGAAGTAACTACTCTGTCGATTTCCAATTCCTCTACAGTTGGTTCGAAGCACCCAGCCTTTATTGTTTTATTGGTCTCATTGTCCCACAGATGTCACCAAGCAACCAGCCTAATACCCTGTCGCTCTCCTATTTCATTATAGATGCGACAAATCAAACAGATTGATATTTTTTCCGCCTTCTATTGCTTTCGTAATGGTCTGAAGCACACACACCGATACCCGCCTCAATCTCCATCTCTAGTTTTGCTACGGGACGAACTAAACGATATACCTTTTAAGAGCAAAAGATAAATTTTCAACAAGGACAATATAATTTTTGAATCGAATTCACCCCATGCGAAGCAGTAAAGCCACTAAGACACAAAGGGTTGAAAGAATTATGAAACAGAAGCATTATCAAAGAATAAGAACAATGCAAGAGCAATCGGGAAGATAGAAGATAAAGATTAACATTGCATTTAAATTTTTAAAGATCAAAGTCGACTGAAAAGCATGGAAGCGGAAGTGTGTTCCACAAGGGAGAAGTGCGAGAAAAGAAACTTTTAGAATAGAACTAAATCTAGGTACTATAGCAATGAGTAACATATATGAGGCAAAAGCGTTTTAAAATTCATCAATAACTTTTCCTCAAATAAAGAAAGGAAAACGAAATATTGCAAGGTCAGCTTTCGTAAATGTTATATTTAATGAGACAAAATCGGAAATATACAGAGTGACTGAAAAGTAACTCCTCATTTTAAAATACTTATAATTTATTTATTAACCATAATTTTTACAACAAATGGATATGAGAGGAAAGCGTTCAGCATGAAGTTTTATTTAAAATTTGATATGGGCAACAGATTTCGCTCCCAATTTCTCGAGACGCCTAGGAATCGCGCCAACTGATTTCAGCTGGAATTCTTGTACAATAGAAGTCATAAATTCTTGTATTCGCTGTTCATGTGATTCCAAAGTCTTGGTTTGGTATAGTAGAGTTTCTCCTTTAAGCAACCCCCAAGAAAAAAATCACAGGGTGTTAAGTCAGCACTCCTGGATGGCCACTCGCATAGGGAGTTACTTTTCAATCACTTTCGAGTTGTGCGTATATTGTCAGTGGTTTTGATTCATCTGATGCAGTAGAATTTTACTCTTTCTCATGCAACTGTTTACTTCCGGAAGGTGATATTCCTCAAATATTTTTCTTAAACAATTTGACGATATCTGTCTCCATTAAAAAAAAAATCTCTTGCAAGGGACACACGAATTTTTACCATTCTTTCTAAAGAAAACGCATTAAAACTTGTTTGAAAAATTTTAGCAATAAAACATCAACCATTGGACAAAACCTGTCTATTGAGTTACTTCTCTCTCACAGACGTGACGTCGCCTCTTTCTGTCTTTTTTACAAGTACTTTCATGGTAACTGCTCCGATGAGCTGCTTTCACTGGTTTCCAGACTTCATGAATTCAAGCGCCCTACGAGGCTGGCATCCCGCTCTCACCTTTTCACTGTAGAAACTTTTAAATGTAACCGTCTCTTCTACTCCAATAGCTTCATACCTCGCACCTCTCGCCTGTGGAACACCCTTCCCTATTACTGTTTCCCTGAGAGCTATAATTTCCAACTATTTAAATGTAATGTCAATCGACATCTCCAGTTACATTGATCTATCCACTATCCCTCTCCTCATCCTTTCTTCTATCACTCCTATCTACTCTCGCTCCAAATCTTCTGCAACACCCTGCATCGATCTGTCTATGAATGACTAATTCATATAGAGGTCCATGATAAAAGGGATCCTTGACTCAAAAAGGGTTAAGAACAAGTGTTTTAATAGTGGTTTGTTACAAAAGGTTCTTATTCTTCTAACCAGTGCTTATCGCACTTTCTCATGCAAGTGTTGAATTTTGCCAGAGGATTTATGACCATTCCCATTAAATGTTTGGAATACCGATTTGCATATGAATAACATTCGGCAAAGATGCACACACTTTAGGATACATTCATGTGTATCTGAAGAAAACATATATTAAACATGTTTGAAAATAATTTGTAAGAATAAATCACAAGTTTTCAAATTCGTTTACAACAAGAACGAAATTCGTAACTTCCAAATACCAATATCACAGATATTTCGTTTATATGCTGAGATTACCTTCATTCAGTTTTATCAGCTAATTTTCTTGCCCACGTATTTGATGACGGGAGCCTGTCTAAATTTTTAGTGGCTTGAATAAATAAGTTAGGAGCGTTTTAGCTTTATTTAAGTTCAATCAAAATGGCCGCTTGGCAGTATTTACTTTAAAAATTCTTAATATTTGCATATTTTTGTATTTTCGTTACTGTAACGTGAATATTAGAAGTGAATTCGCAATATTTTTTAACATAAGTTTTTTATGTTAAAACATTTTTTTTAAAGTGAGTCGTTAAAATATATCATTCTAATATGATTAAGGTGGATTTTAATTAGATTACCAGGGTTTCTCTTTCCATCTCTTCTCTCCATTTAGCTCAGAGCTTATATCCTTTTGATCAGGATCTCAGACTAGTGGTGCGAACCTTCGTTTTGCATAACATCAAAATTCTCTTTATGCTATTTTATTCTTTTGATTGGCCCAAATTATTTTATTTTCCGGCGGTTCTTTCTTTTTCATTTTCTTATTAGAAGTTGATTCGGTGCTTCCTGATTATTCCTGAAACGGATCATATAATGCTTGTAGGTAAATTTATTTCATTGACTTTTTATGCATTTATTAGATATACGATTGTTATTTATTATACTATGTATGTTTTATTAAATTTCCTTTAGTACGTAATATATTGTGTTATGAATTGTACGCATTTTATCATCTTGTATACACATAATATAGACTTGTGTATAAATTTGCTATAATGTCTTGTGCATACACTTACATCTTATTACTTAAAAATTTATTAGAACGTATTTTAAATGTATTTATTTTATTGCCGTTTAAATTTGCGCCCGGGCTTTTACAAAAGCTCATCATTCCTTCTATTATGACACTGTGTGATATCTAATAACAAAAGTGATGGAAAGAAAATGGTAAAGAATCTAAATTAAATCGTCTAGACTAAAAAAAATATTAAAATTCCAAGCATTCCTCGTTCGTGCACATGTGTAGTCGCATCAACATAACAAATTTAGTCCGATGAACTCCTAAAAGACAAAACGCGTCATAAGAAAACTTTTTTCTACTTTGTCATACATTTTTTCCCAATATTCTTCTTGGTGTATATATATATATATATATATATATCGTTATTTCATATATCGCTATGACCTTTTTCTTCGATGGTGAGGGTCGGCAGCGGAAAATAAATTCATTGTCATGTAAGAACAATGATATTCAGTAGTCTTTTAATTTTTTCTAACGAAATTTTATGACACCTTGTTAATCTCGTAGATTATGTAGCAAACAATGATTGAAAAACAAACAGCAAACAATTTTCAACAAGCACTAAAAAAATAGTCAAAAACGAAATAAAATTCATCAAACATTTTTTTCAGAAAGAAGAAAAGACATAAAAATATTTATATGGTCGTTTTTGGCACATCTTACATTTAATCAGACAAAAGGGACCTTTAGATAAGTTTTGATGTAGAGTTTCATTTTTTTCAACCAGCGCTTATCACACACTCTCATTTTGACTTCTTTCTGCAGAAGTTTCTTGAAAGTACTGCTATTAGCCATTTCAACAAGCCTTCGTTTTCTCTGATGTCTTATACAGCGATGCCAACACCTGGTGAATGATCTGTGCTGGTTATGATGACCTGAAGAAAATATGTTAAAATTTGTTTGAAAAGTATTTTAAACAATAGACATCAAGTATTACTTTTTAGGAAAATTCATCCCAAACAAGGTGCTAATACTAAGATTGAAGGGGCTATTGTTGAGAGTGAAAGAGAATGAGAATCATTTTGAAGGAACCGGAAACCCAATCGTAAATAAGAAGCAAGGGATAAACATTTATTCCTGTTTAAAAGACCTGGGAGGCCTCTGAACCGGGCGACAGGCGAACCTATCTAGTCCTACTGAAGCAAAAAGAACGAGGCAGGAAGCGAACTTCATCGCTCTAAGAACACAACTCTGAACACCGAAGTAAGTAAATTTCTTTTTTACAGACACAATCATCAGGACATTACTTAAATTAAACACTCTTTCAGCAATTATCCTTGAACATTCTCTTTGATAAATGTTTCCAATAAAATAAACATTTCTATCTCATTCTTTTGTTTGTCTGTTTCTTCAGACTACCTCAGCACAAGACCGTCCCAACCTCAAATGCAACTAAAAACAACAGATGTGATGAGATGGGCTCTTTTGGCTTTCTGTGATAGAAATTAGCTAACACACTCACAGCCCGTATTTAAAGATAGCAACCTGTTGCTACATATAGGAATTCCTCCTGCGTTGGCGATAAATATCGTACTTTGTTTAACGTGTGGCGACGTAATCTGTACTCCGTTGTTCACTGCACGTGTGATTTCATCCAAGGTCGGCTGTGTCTGCATATACACCCAATAATGTTCACAGATTTGTCCCCTTAGACGTGATCGTATTCTACAAATAATAACGATAAATACTTTTTAATACACTGGTTGGGAAATAGCAACAATACAAATTCTCACTAAAGCGCCAATCTTTTCCTTGGGTTTCGATGATTGACTACTATCACCCTAACTTATCGCTGGTCCCTTCCTCACTGGCCGCTGGAGGGTGTTCACTGGCTGCTCATCAACCTATTTACCGACTTTCTGTCTCTCTCTGATTATGTGGATACTGGCTGGGGTCCGAACTACCCCCACACGCCCCTCTGTGGGACAAGGAACAAGGGACAACCCATTCGGCTTTTTGGGTGGTCAACTTCTTCAAAAGACTACTTTTATGATTATCTAAAATCATTGACAAAATTTTATGTTTGCCAATTCAAAGGCGGACTGGAGACAGAAATCCTGAAAACTCTGATACTTAAGTCGACTCAAGGATGGCCTAGAGACGAATTTCCTAAAAAACTCAGATAATTAAGTGTACTTAAAAGGAAAAGGAATTTATCTACTTATATCCTAAGGATGTTTGAGAAATCGCATTGTTACAAACAAACGTTAAATGGCTTTATAATCGTTTAGCGTTAACTTCATTCAAAAAGATACCTCATGATTGTATATCATATATACTAAGATTTTATCGAATTTTTGTTTAATGATAGCAATATAGAAAACTGAAAAATTAAGCAACTATTTATGTGATATATATGTTGTAAAGAAAATTAGGAAATCAGCCGATTCCGCCATCTTGGATTTAAACTTTCGGTATCTTCAGGGGATTTCGGGCAATTGATTTCCTAACACTTTATTTATTTTAAAATAAATAATTTATGAACGTTGTATTTAAAAAAAATGAATAAGCGCACGTCATGAGGTGTGGTAGAAAGTGAGGAGGAGGACGGGAAATCAACTGTATTGAAAATATATCGGTGGAGCATGAAATGAAATATATATACGTTCTTTTTATTCCAGTTCAAATGGAATGAAAAGGAACTTTTAGTATGTATAGAACAGGTCATAATTTCATATTAATCTAAATAATATTCATAATTTGCATAATAAGCTACAATAACATTTCTAAATACAAAAAAAACCTTTTACACCAGAGATCGGAAATTATGACCAGTTGTATACATACTAAAAAGTTCATTTTCAGTTCATTTGAACGGAGATAAAAAAAAGAATGTATGTATATTTCATTTAAACCATCGATACATTTCCAATACGTTTTCTCCTCCTCCTTTTGGAATGTGTCTTGGCCATCCCAATACGTCTATGGATCTCAGTGTCGCACTACCGTCCTCTGTCAAGACGCCTCCCAGATATTTAAACTTCCGCGTCTGCTTGATTCTACTGTTCCTAACTTTCAAATCGCATTTCGGGCTGCCGTATCTAAATTTCATTTTTGTTTCTATTTTCTCTAAAAAAAATTTGTCATTGCTCACATGTTCTGCCTCTGGTAATCTCAGTATCTTTTTGTAGAACTTCAGGTCTGTTGCTTCAAGGTTCTTCATTTGCGACGAGATTGTCGAGCGTTTAATGTCATATAAGAACAATGATATTCAGTAGTCTTTTATTTTTTTCTAACGAAATTTTATGACACCTTGTCAATCTCGTAGATTATGTAGCAAACAATGATTGAAAAACAAACAGTAAAAAATTTTCAACAAGCACTAAAAAATAGTCAAAAACGAAATAAAATCCATCAAACTTTTTTTTCAGAAAGAAGAATGGACCTCAAAATATTTATATGGTAGGTTTTTTCACATCTTACATTTAATGAGACGAAAGGAACATTTAGATAGGTTTTGATGTAGAGTCTCATTTTTTTCAACGAGCGCTTATCGCACACTCTCATGCAATTCTTAATTTCTTTCTGCGGAAGTTTCTGGAAAGTACTGCCATTAGCCATTTCAACAACCGTTCGTTTTTTCTGATCTCTTATACAGCGACGCAAACACTTGCGGAATAATTTGTGCTGTTTATGATGACCTGAAGAAAATATGTTAAAATTTGTTTCAAAAGAATTTTTAACAATAGACATCATGTATTTCTTTTTAGAAAATTCATCCCAAGCAAGGCGCAAATGCCACTAAGACGCAAGGGGCTATTGTTGAGAGTGAAAGAGAATGAGAATAATTTAGAAGGAACCGGAAACCCAATCGTAAACAAGAAGTAAGGGATAAAACTTTATTCCTGTTCAAAAGACCTGGAAGGTCTCTGAACCGGGCGATAGGCGGACCTATCTAGTCCTACTGAAGCAAAAAGAACGTGGCAGGAAGCGAACTTCATCGCTCCCAGAACACAACTCTGAACAACGAAGTACGTAAATTTCTTTTTTACAGACACAATCATCAGAACATTACTTAAATTAAACACTCTTTCAGCCATTATCCTTGAACATTCTCTTTGATAAATGTTTCCAATAAAATAAACATTTCTATCTCATTCTTTTGTTTGTCTGTTTCTTCAGATTAACTCAGCACAACATCGTCTCAACCTCAAATGCAACTAAAAACAACAGATGTGATGAGATGGGCTCTTTTGGCTTTCTGTGATAGAAATTAGCTAACCCTCTCACACACCGTATTTAAACATGGCAACCTGTTACTACATATAGGAATTCCTCCTGCGTTGACGATAAATATCGTACTTTGTTTAACGTGTGACGACGTAGTCTGCACATCCGTTGTTCACTGCACCTGTGATGTCATCCAAGGTCGTCTGTGTCCGCATATACATCCAACTAGCTATGTTCACACATTTGTCCCCTTAGACGTGATCGTATTCAACAAAAAATAACGATAAATATTTTTAATAAACTAGTTATGAAATAGCAACAATACAAATTCCCACTAAAGCGCCAATCTTTTCCTTGGGCTTCGATGGTTGACTACTATCACCCTAACTCATCACTGGTCCCTTCCTCACTGGCCGCTGGAGGGTGTTCACTGGCTGCTCATCTACCTATTTACCGACTTTCTGCCTCTCTCTGCTTATATGGATACTGGCTGGGATCCTAACCACCCCCATCCGTCCCTCTGTGGAACAAGGAACATGGGACAACCCATTCGGCTTTTTGGATGGTCAACTTCTTCAAAAGACTACTTTTATGATTATCTAAAATCATTGACAAAATTTTATGATTGTCAATTCAAAGGCGAGACAGAAATCCTGAAAACTCTGATACTTAAGTCGACTCAAGGATGGCCTAGAGACGAATTTCCTAAAAAAACTCAGATAATTAAGTGTACTAAAAAAAGAAAAAGGAATTTATCTACTTATATACTAAGGATGTGTGAGAAATCGTATTGTTACAAACGTTAAATGGCTTTATAAGCATTTAGCTTCAATTTCCTTCAAAAAGATACCTCATGATTGAATATCATATGTACTAAGATTTTAACGAAATTTTTGTTTACTGATAGTAATATAGAAACTGAAGAATTAAGCAACTATTTACGCGATACATATGAAGTAAAGAAAAATTAAGAAATAAGCCGATTCCGCTGTCGATATTCTTTCGGTATCTTCAGGGGATTTCGGTCAATTGATTTCGTAACACTTTATTTTTTTAAAAATAAATAATTTATGAACGTTGTATTTAAATAAAATAAATGAATAAGCGCACGTCATGAGGTGTGGTAGAAGGTGAGGAGGAGGAGGACGGGAAATCAACAGTATTGAAAATATATCGGTGGGGAATTAAATAAAATATACATACGTTCTTTTTATTCCAGTTCAAATGAATTGAAAAGGAACTTTTTAGTATGTATACAACAGGTCATAATTTCATAATAATCTATATAATATTCATAATTTTTATAATAAGCTACAATAACATTTCTAAATACAAAAAAAAAAACCCTTTTAAACCAGAGATCGGAAATTATGACCAGTTGTATACATACTAAAAATTTCATTTTAAGTTCATTTGAACGGAGATTAATAGAATGTATGTTTATTTCATTTAATTCATTGATACATTTTCAATACACTTGATTTTCTCCTCCTCCTTTTGGAATGTGTCCTTGGCCATCCCAATACGTCGATGGATCTCAGTGTTGCACTTACCGTCCTCTGTCAAGACGCCTCCCATATATTTAAACTTCGGCGTCTGCTTGATTCTAGTGTTCCCAACCTTCAAATCGCATTTCGGGCTGCCGTATTTAAATTTCATTTTTGTTTCCATTTTCTCTAAAAAATTATTGTCATTGCTCACATGTTCTGCCTCTGGTAATCTCGGCATCTTTTTGTAGAACTACAGTTCTGTTGCTTCAAGGTTCTTCATTTGTGACGAGATTGTCCAGCGTTCATTGTCATATAGGAACAATGATATTCAGTAGTCTTTTAATTTTTTCTAACGAAATTTTATGACACCTTGTCAATCTCGTAGATTATGTAGCAAACAATGATTGAAAAACAAACAGTAATCAATTTTAACAAGCACTAAAAAATAGTCAAAAACGAAATAAAATTCATCAAACATTTTTTCAGAAAAGAGATCCAAATATTTATATGGTCGGTTTTTGCACATGTTACATTTAATCAGACAAACGGAATATTTAGATAGGTTTCGATGGAGAGTCTCATTTTTTCAACCAGCTCTTATCGCACATTCTCATGCAACTCCTGATTTCTTTCGGCGAAAATTCTGGAAAATACTGCCATTAGCCATTTCAACAACCGTTCTTTTTTTTTGATGTCTTATACAAGGACGCCAACACCTGGGGAATGATTTGTGCTGTTTATGATGACCTGAAGAAAATATGGTAAAATTTGTTTCAGAAGAATTTTTAACAATAGACATCATGTATTTCTTTTTAGAAAATTCATCCCAAGCAATGCGCTAATACCACTAAGACGCAAGGGGCTATTGTTGAGAGTGAAAGAGAACGAGAATAATTTGGAAGGAACCGGAAACCCAATCGTAAATAAGAAGAAAGGGATAAACATTTATACCTGTTCTAAAGACCTGGGAGGGTTCTGAACCGGGCGATAGACGGACCTATCTAATCCTACTGAAGCAAATAGAAGGAGGCAGGAAGCGAAATTCATCAGAACACAATTCTGAACAACGAGGCAGGAAGCGAACTTCATCGCTCCAAGAACACAACTCTGAACCACGAAGTAAGTAAATTTCTTTTTTACAGACACAATCATCAGAACATTACTTAAATTAAACACTCTTTCAGCAATTATCCTTGAACATTCTCTTTGATAAATGTTTCCAATAAAATAAACATTTCTATCTCATTCTTTTGTTTGTCTGTTTCTTCAGATTAACTCAACACAACACCATCTCAACCTCAAATGCAACTAAAAACAACAGATGTGATGAGATGGGCTCTTTTGGCTTTCTGTGATAGAAATTAGCTAACCCCTCACACCGTATTTAAGCATGGCAACCTGTTACTACATATAGGAATTCCTCCTGCGTTGGCGATAAATATCGTACTTTGTTTAACGTGTGACGACGTAGTCTGCAAATCCGTTGTTTACTGAACTTGTGATGTCATCCAAGGTCGGCTGTGTCTGCATATACACCCAACTAGCTATGTTCACAGATTTGTCCCCTTAGACGTAATCGTATTCAACAAAAAATAACGATAAATACTTTTTAATAGACTGGTTAGGAAATAGAAACAATACAAATTTTCATTAAAGCGCCAATCTTTTACTTGGGCTTCGATGGTTGACTACTATCATCCTAACTCATCGCTGGTCCCTTCCTCACTGGCCGCTGGAGGTTGCTCACTGGCTGCTTATCTACCTATTTACGGACTTTCTGCCTCTCTCTGCTTATATGGATACTGGCTGGGTTCCGAACTACCTCCACACGCCCCTCTGTGTAACAAGGAACATGGGACAACCCATTCGGCTTTTTGGGTGGTCAACTTCTTGAAAAGACTACTTTTATGATTATCTAAAATCATTGACAAAATTTTATGTTTGCCAATTCAAAGGCGGACTGGAGACAGAAATCCAGAAAACTCGGATACTTAAGTCGACTCAAGGATGGCTTAGTGACGAATTTCTTAAAAAAACTCAGATAATGAAGTGTACTAAAAAAAGAAAAGGGAATTTATCTACTTATATCGTAAGGATGTTTGAGAAATAGTATTGTTACAAACATTAAATGGTCTTTATAAGCGTTTAGCTTTAATTTCATTCAAAAAGATATCTCATGATTGTATATTATATATACTAAAATTTTATCGAATTTTTCTTTACTGATAGTAATATAGAAAACTGAAGAATTAAGCAACTATTTACGCGATATATATGTAGTAAAGAAAATTAGGATCCAAGCCGATTTCGCTATATTGGTTTTGACCTTTCGGTATCTTCAGGAGATTTCGGTCAATTGATTTCCTAACACTTTATTTTTTTTAAAATAAATAATATATAAACGTTGTATTTAAAAAAAAATAAACGAATAACCGCACGTCATGAGGTGTGGTATAAGGTGAGGAGGAGGAGGACGGGAAATCAACTGCATTGAAAGTATATCGATGTTGAATTAAATGAAATATATATACGTTCTTTTTATTCCAGTTCAAATGAATTGAAAAGGAACTTTTTAGTATGTATAAAACGGTTCATAATTTCATAATAATCTATATAATATTCATAATTTACATAATAAGCTACAATAACATTTCCAAATACAAAATATCCCTTTTAAACCAGAGATCGGAAATTATGACCAGTTGTATACATACTAAAAAGTTCATTTTCAGTTCATTTGAATGGAGATAAAAAGAATGTATGTATATTTCATTTAATCCATCGATACATTTTCAATACACTTGATTTTCTCCTCCTCCTCCTCACCTCTACAACACCTCACGTCGTGCGCTTACTCAGTTATATATATATATATTTTAAAATACAGAATTCATAATGTTTTTATTTTTTAAAATAAAGCGTTAGGATTTCAATTGGCGAACATCGCCTGAAGATACCGAATTGTTGAAACCCAGGTAGCGGTATCGGGTGATTTCGTAATTTTCTATACTTAAAAGCTATGCATGTTATATTTTTTATCTTTTTATATGTGTATTGGGCACTTTTTAATACTAGTGTTTCCGGGTCTAATTCAATTTGACCTTTAACTTTATATATATATATATATATATATATATATATATATATATATGTATGCGAAGAAATTGCTATGAAGAAATTGATTTTATTGACACCTTGACAATCACCTGGTATTTTAAGAATGACACGACACACCCAGAATATAAACCCGTTGATCTCCAATAGCTTCAGATATATTATTATATATCAGAAGCTTAGATGTGGCAGAAGCCTGAAAGTATGGAGCACCTAGTGAGGATAGTACTTACTACTCAGTAGTAATTGACATCGTGAGACAAGCTTGCTAACCATTAAACCATATCTTCAGATATAGCACGAAACATTGGTTACGAAAATCTCCTAGATCAGTGAGCTAAACAATGAGGAAACGGTAAATTTCCAACAAGGAAAATAAAAGACAAAACCGAAGTGAAATTCATCAATAATTTTTCCTCAGAAAGAAAAATGAAAGAAACAATTTCAAATAATTGCAAGGCCAGTTTTGGCAGTGATACATTTTATGAGAAAATCGAAATATTATATTGATAGATTTTGTCAGAGATTTTCATTTCTTCACCAAATACTTTTCGCAGCCTTTCAAGCAGCTTTTGAATTCTGTCACGTTGTTTTTGAAGTATTTTCGACAACGATGATCACACTTAGGGAATAAGTTCACCGTTAGATCAGCATCTGAAGAAAACAAGAAATTGTTTAAAAACAATTTTAACCATGAACATCAAGCATTAAAAGTCTGTCTACTCTTTTACATCTGGGAAGAAATTTATTTTATTGGAAAGAAAATTTGAAGTTATACTCCCTGTTCCGCCATGGTAACAACGAAAAAAAAAGGTTAGGAAATTAATATTGAAAAGTAAAGAAGGAAAAACCGCTCGATGTTTGTTAAGATTCGAAGAAAAGACGTTATTTTTGTAGTTCACATTAAAAATCACATTGAAAATTTTCTCAGCTAAATAATTTATAGTTACATTGGATATTGAAACCATTTTAAATACTCTGTCCTTAGTCTTTAAAATATCCCAAGTAGAAATAAAAGGGATGTGGAAGGACACAAAACACAGCACTCCAAGGACACAAATGCATGACTTGGATAAAACACCTTCCTCACACTTTCACAAACGGAAGTTCAAACATTAATTTCTTCCATTTTACAAGGACTATGAAAAGAACATTTCTTGAATTGACAAACTCTTTCAGGAACTATTCTGGAATATTCTCCATAGGAAAAGTTCCCGATAGAATAAAGATTTCTATCTCATTTTGTTTATTCTTTTGTTTGTCTATTTCTTCAAACCAACTCAGGACAAGACCTTCTCAACCTGAAATGCAATAAATGTGCTGAGTGGTCCTTTTTAGATTTCTGTGGAAAGAATTACTTAATCCTCTCATACCACGTATTTTAAAACGGCAACCTTTTGCTATATATAGGAACTTCTCTTGCATTGTTTACTGATAGTAATGTAGAAGATTAAAAAAAAATAGTCACGGTTTACGCAACGTGTCTAGATGTATGTTAGTGAATAAACATTCAAATTAATTCATCGAGTCTAGAAAAATCCACAACAGAATAGACGTTTTGTCACATTGGGGACTCCTCACCAGCGTGCATTCTTTATCAAGAATCGAACCTGGAACGTTATGATAAAACGCAAGCGTTTTACCACTGGACCAACGGACCTCAGTAACGAAGAAGAAACTAACTAGGCTCAATATAGCGCTGCTACTCACAAAATTTCGGTGGTAGGAGTCATCCAAGTATATATATCCCAAACGGAGCAACGTTTTCTTTCATCAAGCCGCTTCCTCCAGAGCATTAGAAGCAGGAAGAAGCAAGGCTATATAAGTGATAGAAATTTTGAATAATCATCCATATATATATATATATATATATATATATATATATATGTGTGTGTGTGTGTGTGTGTGTGTGTGTGCATGTATGTATGTGTGTGTGTGTGTATTTTTCATATTTAGATTAAAGTATTAGAATGTTGTTCAAATGCAAAAAATGAAGGTTTATGCAGTTCATGAAGAAGTTACTTTGAATTATCAAACAAGTTAAAAGTGGTTCGCAAAGTTTCTTGTTAGATAATTCTCACTGAATGATGTCAATTTTATTGAAAGGTTGTCTGGTCGCATTTAACAACCTTCCAGGATGGCAGTCCATGAGATCGAATGAGAGCATTTGTGGCCAGACTCTTGCACTTGCCTTTTCTACAGAATAACTTTTTAAAATTTCGATTGGCATTTTTAGTGTGAAGGTTGCAAGTTATTATTCGGGTTGATAGAGATGAACTCAAGATATTATTTGAAAATAATTAACGTTATTCAACACACTGACTTAAAATATACAGACCAAAAGGACCATTCGCGCCAATTGGGTTACGTTAGTCGTTTTAATGCGTGGCTTCCCTTTTAAATATGAAATAAATAAATACAGGACCGTAAAAAGGAGATGAAAGGAGATGTTGAAAGGAGATGAAAAGTTGATATTTCCAACTACGAGGAATAATAAGTGTTATGGGACCTTACCCATAATAACATAATGGACTATTCCATACGTAATAAATACTGCGCCTCAAGAGGAAGCAGGGAGTTCAGCCTGAAGTCTGGAGTGAGGTCCGTCAGAAGTCCGTCAGGAGACTGTCAGTCAGTCAGAGCGAGTCAATCAGTCGAGTCAGAGGCAGTCCGAAACAGAGTCGCGTTCAGACAATTACTACAAGACATTGGAATAGTGATACTGGTCGAGACTACATTGTTCTCCCTACTAAACCTGATTGTTCGTACTAACACTTTCTACTGTATATATTCTTGTTATAATATATCTGTGTTATTCCATATCCGTGTTCGAGTTCTTCTTTATTGGTTCTACCTTGGACCATCACCGTGGTACAAGGACCTGGACCATAACAATAAGTGACTCGAGGGAGAAACGAAATGAACCAACATTGACCGTACCAAACTGGTTTTTATTCAAGAATTGTGCTACTGTGTAGAGCGAGTTGGAAGAAAAATCCGTTATTATGAGTTTCTTCCGGTGAAGCAAATAATTGACGCAAACTGATTTCAATTAGACACGGAGAAAGGAGCAACTAATAAAACGTGTCTGGAATTAATTAAAATAAAGGGCATAATAGATATCACTAGATCACATGTTTGTCTGTTGATTAGAATAAAACATTGTTTCAATTTTGAGAGGATTTTATTACGGTTAAAAAATTCGAAAATTGTTTACTGATAGTAATGTAGAAGATTGAAAAGATTACACAAGATTATATAAGATTATATAATCATGTTGAGATTGGCTCAAATGCAAAAAATAAAGGTGTTTTAGTTCATGAACAATTTGCTATGAATTTTCAAACGATTCAAATGTGGTTTGCGATTTTTGAAATAAAGCGTTAAAGTGGTCATTTTAAAAGTATCGGCCGAAGATACCGTCAGGTCAAAACCATGGTTGCGTATTTTAATTGACTTCCTGATTTTAAAAGTTAAAAGCTATACATGTTATTTTTAATTATTGTTTCTCACGTGTATTGAGCACTTTTTAATACTACTGTTCCTGGTCTGGTTCAAATCTGAACACACACACACACACACACACACACACACACACACACACACACACACACACATATATATATATATATATATATATATATATATATTCGACAGTATTAGGTGCTCAGTTATGTAGTTTCAGTTGATTTTAAACAAACTTTAAAAAATTAAAATAGTTCTTACGTACACACCCCAAACAAATATATATTTTTAGAAATGTATTTTTATTTTTAATTCGACGTATTTTAATTCATTTTATTTAAGCAATATATATATATATATATATATATATATATATATATATATATGTTTGCTATATATATATATATATATATATATATATATATATATATATATATATATATATATATATATATATAAACCTAAATAGGTTTTGTCTGGCTCACTAGTTTTATCTAGGTCTGCTCTACGGTTGTATTGAGCTTTTTGTTAGTTAGTTGTTTACTCGTATCAGGGTTTTTTCTTTGGGCTTCAAACCTGTATCTGTGCGATTTTTTTCGACAGACTTTCAGGTTTCTAGCTCTTTTTTTTTAAAAAACTTTTTTCCCTCGAGATTGATTTGATTATTGGCAAATCAAAATTCGAAGGTTTTTCGAAACGAGTATAGTTACCTATATATATATATATATATATATATATATATATATATATATATATATATATCTCTAGGTCATGAATGTTTGTCGCGTTTATTACAGTCTTTAACAAAATATACTATAGGTATAACTTAGATGCTAAAATGATTTCTTTTTACTCTAAGTAAAATATATAATTTTAAAATCTCTAACCTGGTATGTTTTTTTTTCATAATTTGCGTGTCTATCTCAAGTGTATTTTGCTTATATGTGTATGCTTTTAGTGTGTTTATGCATTTCTCTGTCTGTGAATTTTACGTATATGATCAGTACTGCTCAATGATATCATATTTCCTCCACACTACACCAGTCAGGCTCCACACCCCAACCCTACAGTAGATGAGTTTAGGCTTTTTTGAATTTTTGCCGATTTTAGGCCGGGCAAAATTTAATTTGCCCTTTTTCAATTGATACATTGTGCTAAAACACCTTCTACTGCACGAAATAAATTAATTAAAATGGATATTTAAAAAAAAATAAGTTGAAATAAAAAAGTGTTCTTTGAAAAACAGGATATATGAAATCATTAGAGATTTGTAAAATATTATTTATAAAATTAAAGCAAGAAATTCATTGCCTATTGAATGTCTCCAGCTCAGATAGTACTCAGATCTACGTTGCCCGACGAGCCTCGTTAATTTTATTACATTCTCTTTTTTCTTTCTTTCTTTCTTTCTTTCTTTGTTTTTTTTTTTTTTCTTCTTTTTTTGGTTTTTTATGAACAGTATCAATGAAATGTATTCGGTCATTTTTTGAGGTACGGAGTTAAAACAATTAATTTTGGACCCAGCTGAAGTCAAGAATGAAAACGACCCACTATAAAATATTTTTGTTGCTTTGAAATAGATATACTTGAATGTTGACTCACCCAGGCTAAACCTGAATAAGCCCGACCGCCGGAGTCGCCACTGTTATATATATATATATATATATATATATATATATATATATATATATATATTTTTAATGGAATTTAGGAAGTCCTATTTCTTTTTGAGCCGTGTTTCTCTGTTGTCTAAGCTTTGTAGATGAAGGAAAATCCTTTGTTTTCATCTTGTCCATAATTTGAGGATTATCTTCCATTTCCATATTCAGAATTTCATGTCAGTTTTTATGTATCGTTATATTAATCTTATTTTTGTTCTTTCGTTTCCTTTTTCAGATTTGGAGTCGGACTAAAACATAAAAAACAGTTGCAAGTTTATTGTGAAGCTACTGTAAATTAACGAAAATTTTAAATGGTTTACGAAATTTCTTGTTGGAGAATTTTTATTGTATGATGTTTCCATTCGAGTAAATAACGATAAAACAAAAAGATTTGAGAGAGTTTAAAGTTACTGCGACACACTGTCAACACACAGACCCAAAATATATACAAATCAAGAATTGAAAAATTTTCTGATCAACTGGGTAATGCTAATCGTTTTGATGTGCGATTTCCACATACATTATAAAATTAATAAACACAATTAAAACAAGTCCATATTTAAATATTCTGTTTTCGAAAGAAATTGTGAAGGACGATGAAAAGTAGATCTTGGCAACAACATGAAATAAAAAATATCTTTGGAGAAGTGAATACCAATAGATGGACTTTATTAAAAAATATATATCCTACTTTGTATGTGACAGTATTTTAGGTGAATCTTTTGTTATGTGTTTCTTCCGGAGAACCAAATGAATGACTCAGAAAAGTACTGATTCCATTCTGACGCAGAGAATGAAGCAATCGACAAAAAGTGCCTGTAATTAATCAAAAGAAAAAGTACCATATTTCATGAGGACAGTATGTTACTTTAGGAATTAGGCGAAAACTTTTACACATTAGAGAATTTTTTTAACCGTTCATCGCTTTTGTCCAATATTGCTTTTTGTCGTCACATTATTCTCGTTTTTAGGAAAAATCCTTTGACCATTTAATATCCATTTTTCTAATAGATTCTCCCGTGCTACTTATATCTATAATTTATATGTGCTCTTTTTCAGTAGTTTCGCTTTCTACGGCTTCGTACTTCAGGCAACACCCAAAATAAACAATTAAATTTAATGAAGAATTGCTTCATAGATGAATAAACAGATAGAGCGACTGAGAAAGCAAGAAAAGTGGTAGATAGATAGATAGATATGTGGCCCTATTAAGAAGGCGCTGGTAAATTGGAAAAAAAGGCTTTCAAATTAAACTGGAAAACAAGAAACAAAAACAATGTTTTCGATAGACTGAAAGTATACGGATAACAAAAAAAAAAAAAAACGCTATTTTTTCGATAGACTGAAAGTATACTGAAAATAAATTTTGGAGGAATGAGGGCGGAAGATGTTTGTTTTCTTTTCTCTCACCTCGGCGTTCGGGTGTCTTAAGTGATGGTATTTTTCTTAAGTGCCCACTCGACCCTTGCAGAGAATAAAGCTTACATTTTAACGACTTCAAGTATCCACGACAGCTAAAACGAGTCTTTAGCCAAAATTCGGTCAGTTGATAAAGACTTGGATCTTAAAAAGACAGAAATGAAATCGTGGTTATATTTTTTTTGCGTTCGTCTGCTTAAGACGCGATAAAATTTTATTAAAACAAAAGAAGTGTCTCTTTATGTCACTTGTTGACCAAAGAGCTGGAGAGGGAAGGCGACAGATGACAGAATCCAGATGTAACCGACCACCAGAGGCATGATTAAAATTCCCCGCTGATGGAAAAACGGGTGATAATTGAATTTAGCCATTTGGGCTAGACCACGTCTAGCCTCTGAGAACAGGCTTGATCGGGAGACGGGGAGAGAGATGTAGGCACAGGTAGAATTTCACGGAAGACGGAGAAAGAGAGAGAGAGAGAGAGAGAGAGAGAGAGAGAAAGAAAATCGCCTTTGTATAATATTTATGCATTACACCCTAATCTTTATTCGGTAAAAATTTCATTGCTAATCATGCATTACATTTAAAAGTAATACACATATTTATGTCTTTGTTGTTTCCGTTCCTTATATTATGGCCGCTACTGTATATGAAAAAGAAGCAACATTTTTATTGCAAAAGTTTCATATTTTAAAATTCGAAGTTACGTAATTTACTCACTCGTGGTCGGATGTGAAGCCGCCAAATTTGCAACAGCTGCTAAACCAACACAGTTGCCATGATAACAAGAATTAACCGCAGGGTGTTCATGTTTATTTCTTCGTCGAATTTTTTTTTGAGATCCTGTCGCAGCAATAAAGAAAAATAATTTACAATCGTAGAACCCAGATGATTTGAAATCTGCCTGAAATGGAGCACATAAAGGGTTTAAAAAAAAAAAAAAAAAAAACCAGTAATCTTCCTTTAAGCTTAATATAAAAAATTAAAATTCACAACCTTAAAGTAATTTTTTTTTTATATCTATCTATATAAGCGCAGTATAGTTGTATCCATCCGTCCGTCCGATTTCTGATCTCGACGAACCTGGCGTAACGCGATTAAGAATGAAATAAATAATTCATTTAAAGTTAAATTTAAATATCGAACAGCGTGAAAGGTTTTAAAATTAATTCTTTATTATTTAATTTCGCTTATCATCGCAATTGCAATTGATATTTTAACTGTAATTGAAACTTAAACGAGGCACCGTACGTTGTTCATATGTTTTTTTTTTTTTCTAGCACGCGTGCTGTGATGTATTCGAAATATTACATAGTTCGGGTTCTCTAATATCTTTTAAGAGTGACTTTATGTAAAAGGATCATAAAGAATGGTGGTTTTAAAAGAAAATAAAAATTGCGCGTAAAATCAATGTAAACAAACTACGGAGTATGGTTGCGTATACGAAGAAAGATTGTGCCTTATGAAGGTGTCGAATAAAGATAAAATAATTTTCATATTTCTAAATTCTTATGACGTTTACGTACATAGGACGCTGAAGGTAAAAGGCTGAACGCCCAAAATGTAGAGCAGCTTCTAGGTTATTATTTATATAAATTCTGTTTATTTTAGATGCCAAATATATTTTTCAAAATTATAAACTGTAATTCTCGTGTAATATTGCACTGCGTCAACATTGCCCTAACCAGATATTTTTTTTATTAAACTTAAAATTACGTAACGGTTAGGGCAGCACTTGAAGATTGCGTTGTGCACGAAACTCCGAGTCGTGCTACTCGTGAAGGATAATATGTAAATTATTTTTTGATATATATATATATATATATATATATACTATTTAATTAAAAAAACAGTCCATTTACTTAAAGTATATCTATAAAAATAATATATAAATAATATATATATATATATATGTGTGTGTATGTATGTGTGTGTGTGTGTGTGTGTGTGTGTGTGTGTGTGTGTGTGTGTGTGTGTGTGTGTGAGGAAAAACTCGATACATCATTAAAGAGTTCGGTAATAATTTATTTCAAACAGACAACTTCCTCATCAGACCGGAGTTATAAAATGGTTAAAGTCAACCAGGCAATTTATTAAAAATTACAAGATTTGATCTAGAGATGAGAGGAAGTGGGGAGAAGAAAAAAACAAAAGTATCAACCGAACAAGCAGGGCTGATAGAGGGAAGACATATTGTTTCCTCTTTAGTCTTCTCATTATTTTTTCACTCTAGGAGCCCTTTGCATCTTAGTGACATTATCGTCCTAGTTGGGGTGAATTGATTAGTCTCTCTCTCTCTCTCTCTCTCTCTCTACATATATATATATATATATATATATATATATATATATATATATATTATAATAATAATAGAGATAGATCCGCCTATTGTCCGGTTCATACTCCATGCTCGTCTTTTGAACAGGACTTCAGGTTTATCCCTTGTTTCCTGTTTAGGATTGGGTTTCTGGTTACTTCTAAAAAAGTCTTCTCATTCTCTTTCACACATAATAACACTCCATGATTAATATATATATATATATATATATATATATATATATATATATATATATATATATTATCATTAATATATATGATATAATATTTATATGCATATGTATACGTGTGCATGTATACATAAGATTTAAAAATTACAAAACATTTTATTGTTTTAAAAGTTCATATCTATATTCTGAAATGATTAATATATATATATATATATATATATATATATATATATATATATATAATACGTATACATATTTATATGCATATGCGTGTGTGTACATGAGATATGTGATTGTATGCCTTAAAACTCACCATTGAGCATTTTGGCATTTAACTATTTTATCTATCTATCTATCTATCTATCTATCTATCTATCTATCTATCTCAACATGGGGTGTAGTAAATAATAAAGACTTGCTTACCTTGGAGATTTTTGCAACTTTAACTTCTCTCTCTTCTGGATACACTCAAAATGTAGAAACGTACACTGTTTTTAACGATATATTTTGGTTATCGATTCAGTTGCCTATTTTAACCATTCATCAGTAGTCTTTAGATGGCATGTAGAAACTGGATTTATTTTTTGAAAACTAAAATAAATATATCCAAATACTCGACAGCTGCAATTTACAATCAATTGATCCATTCCAAACCAATAAAAAAAATAATCACTTCATTTCTTGAACGTTTGCTCGTTAAGCAAAATTAATGCAATTCTTGGTGTATTTATTTTTTTTTTGAATTAACAGATAACTGTCATGATATCTTACCGCCAGTCACTGATACTGAATTTTGTCCGACAGACATCAAATGTTGGGAAATGAGATTAGAAGAAGTTATTTCAGAATCTGTCCATAGTGCTAACGTTTATAACGATTTATTTAGGAAATTTTATGTTACTAAATTTATTAGGAAATATTTGAGAAAAGTGCTCTGTATCGAATCGGGAGGAGGCGATGATTATAAGAATAAGAAAGCTAGATAACAATTGACACATGATTGACGTCTTTAAGATTGTAGTTTTAGGAAAAACATTCCCGCCAGAGTAATTCACAAAGTAGCAGTTCTTGTAAAAAAAAAAATATATTTTTTTTTTACATTTGGAATACGGAGGAAATTAGGATGAAGTAGCATAGCTTATCCTAGGTATAAAGGTGGAACTAAAAATTTCCATTGAACTAGCAATAAAATAGTGATTGGCTTGCAATGGTCGGTTTATGGAAAAGAAACTGCAGAGTGTAGAATAAGACTTCGCTCACAGGACTGTGTAAATGCCTAGCTGTAAAGGTCTGAATTGGTGGAACTAAAGAATGGAGTTCATCTAAATATTCGCCATGGAATTTTTTTTTACGATAACAATTTTATAACTTGGAAATAAATTTGGGAATAATCGAAATTAATTGCTAAATCTAGCGAAAGTCACCCATGAAATAAAATAGTTGTCAGGAAGTCAGGACCTACGTACAAGGAATTGCCTTTAAATTAAGTGGCGGTAGAAGAACTTTTAAAAGGTAAGCTTTAAATATAAATACAATACTTAAATGCAGGGGATCAATTTTGAGTTCTTTTTTGTAGTTTATTGGTGCCTATCGCATCTACTCATCCCTATCTATTGTGATGAAAGCCCAATCAAGATCCTCTGCAGGAGCTAGCTTAAATGCCGCAGATCTTCTTTTTACCTCTATGCGGGTATTTAGTACTAAATTTAGTATTTAGTGATGGAAACATTAACAAAAAAGCAGAAGAATCTAAAGTAAATCGGCTAGATTACATAGCGCAAAACATATTAAATTATGGAAAAAAAAAATTAATTTAAAATTCTCAGGTACCTACCCGCTTTCCTTCGTGTGCATGTGTAGCCGTATTAGCGTAAACTTAATTTAGTCCGATTAATTCCTAAAGAATAAAACACGAATATTTCCATGGAATCGTTAGATTCTGCTGAGTCTTCAAACCTTTATGGAAATATCAGATTGATCAACAAAATTGTTCTTAATCCACTGTTCTTTTGTTATGTATAAGGACAGATCTTCTAGAGTTCATAATAATGTCATGTTCCTCGTTGAATTTCTGACCTTATGCCCACACTCTTAATTTAGGAAAACAGTTAACCATTTGTTTATAAATTTCAGTAAGAAATCATTTTATAACCAGTTACCTGCCATCGCTTGAGGAGGTACAATTATAGTATTGAAACATGAAAGCTTTTGTGTGGCGAATTGAAAATGTTTTTATTATAATCTGTTATAATAATAATAATTTGCTCTACTTTGGATTGAGCACTTTTTGGAAAGTAAATACTACGAACTCTGGATTTTTACTTCATTTGTTCCTTATCTCATTTGGATATATATATATTTAAAAACATTTTTATGTTTAACATTCTTTTTTTTTATAGATACAAGTATTTTGAAATACGATGTAGTTTATTTCTGCTGGCTAAAAAGTTTTCTTAGGTCACTGAAGGTCCTTACTTTCGGTACAAACTATTATTTTATTTCATGGGTGAGTTTCGCTGGATTTCGCAATTAATTTCGATTATTCCCAAAATGATTTCCCAGTTATAAAACTGTTATCGTACAAAAAGAATTGTCCATTTCATAATATATATATATATATATATATATATATATATATATATATATATATAGTAATGATACAATATGGTAATCCGTATGAAATTTCCAGGAACATGTAGATCCAGGGAGAGAGGTCTATGTCAAAAGACAGAGCAATTTTTTTTTAATTAAAGAATATCAAACACTTGAGATCTCATAGGTAATAATTTTTATTTTATGAGAGTTCTAAAAAAAGCAGCTCTCTCTCAATCTTCAAGACCTACAAGCAAAATCACCTTTATTGATCACGGTGATTTTATTTGCAGTCCTTGAAGATTGAGAGAGCTTTTTTAGAGCTCTCATGAAATAAAAATTATTACCTATGGGATTTAAGTGTTTGATATTCTTTTAATTAATTAATTAATTAATTACTACTACTAATAATAATATAAAAACAATAAATACTGATAAATCCTGGCTTGCCTTTGGGATTAGCAACACAAGGCCTCTTTTTATGTTCTGTCAAAAATAGATAGCATTACTTGTTTTTAAAAATTACAAAAAAGACCCCACCCAGCAAAAATAAAAATAAAATAAAAATAAAAACACGGAAGAGACAAAAATACTCGACAGCAACAATTCAAAATGAAGTTTATTAAACAATAAAAAGTTAACACCTTAGAGTTAGCAACAGAAGTCTTCTTCTGGATACAGTTAGAATTTTGTGGACGTATATATTTTTTAAATTTTTTGGTCGAATCAATTTTTTTATTTTAAGGATTTATCGTTAAATATCAAAAGTAGAGAGGGTTACTTGTTTTTTTAGAAAATGTGAAAAGAAACCTAAAACCTGACAGCTGCAATTCAAAATCAATTGATCTGTTCCGAATCAATGAAAATTAATCACTTCATTCCTCAAACGTTCACTCGATGAGGAAATTTAATTGATATTTCATAATATAAACTGCATTTTGTTTTCGGACGGACAGATAACTGTGATAGTGCCTTACCATCACTTGCTGATACTTAAATAAATTAGGTTAGCAGTAACACATGAGGTGTAATTAGAAGAAATGAACAGGAAGATTGTGTTGTATCCGTATTACAAATCTTGTTGATAAATATTTATAGAATCAGAATTCGATTTGTGGACTTTTTTACATGAACTCGAACACCAACCATTGACAATTGTTGGAAAGCCACAAATATCTCAGCAATTGTGTTTGATAAGTAAATGATATTTACTAAAGTTATTAGAGTAAGCCATAATGCATAATACTGGTAAGATAATTTCTGTTACACTTTTTTAATAGCCAACTTGCCTGGAAAAATCAGCATTCGCGATCTTAACTGTTTACCTGATTTCGGACCAACCAATACCTTACTGAGACATACTGAACCACATCAGCCTCCATCGTTGTCAACTTTGTCTAGTGAGCTACAAATTTTGGCTTAGTATATATAGTACTGTGTGGGCTCTGAACAGGGGTAGTACCTTTTGATCTGTGGAACACCGCACCTTCAGGTTGACGGACATTACGTAATTAAATTTTGAAATAGGATGTAGTTTATTTCTCCTGGCTAAAAAGTTTTTAGGCCACTGTAGAACCTTACATTTGGTACAAACTATTATTTTTATTTCATGGGTGACTTTCGCTGGATTTCATGATTAATTTCGATTATTCCCAAATTTATTTCCCAGTTATAAAATTGTTATTGTATAAAAAAATCGTCTCAAAAATTGCCGAAAAAATTGCAGTAATGAAAACTTAGGAATCCAAAATTTCAGGATTGTGTGTCTGGATCCGGTCTGGAATATTTTTTATTTGCTCGCAATGTCGGCCTGATTCGAAATTATATGATATGTTGGGCTACGGCCTCTAATCTCAAAAAATAATATGATAACAAAGTTATTGTGTGTGAGAATGTCCACACTGGAGATATCAAAAGAGATTTGCAGGGATCATCTAACGATAAAATAGCCTGTTGAAAATATAAGTTGAGAATTCAAAGTAAACAAAAGACTTTAAGAACTTGCTTCCTCGAGATGAGTGTAAACTAAAGCGAGTTATTGCAGAAACAATCACATTTGACCAGCGCTGAGATCATTGAAAAGGGTGGAACTGGGTGAGTCAAGGACAAAAGGTGTAAAATACTTTGTGAATTGCATTCAAATTAATTCATCGAGTCTAGAAAATCCACAACAGAATAGACGCTTTGTCACACTGGGGACTCTCACCAGCGTGCATTCTTTATCAAGAATCGAACCTGAACGTTATGATAAAAAACGCAAGCGTTTTACCACTGGACCAACGGACCTCAGTAACGAAGAAGAAACTAACTAGGCTCAATATAGCGCTGCTACTCACAAAATTTCAAAGGTAGGAGTCATCCAAGTATATATATCATAAAACGGAGCAACGTTTTTTTCATCAAGCCGCTTCCTCCAGAGCATTAGAAGCAGGAACAAGCAAGGCTATATAAGTGATAGAAATTTTGAATAATCATCCATATATATATATATATATATATATATATATATATATATATATGTGTGTGTGTGTGTGTGTGTGTGTGTGCATGTATGTATGTGTGTGTGTGTATTTTCATATTTAGATTAAAGTATTAGAATGTTGTTCAAATGCAAAAATGAAGAAGGTTTATGCAGTTCATGAAGAAGTTACTTTGAATTATCAAACAATTTAAAAGTGGTTCGCAAAGTTTCTTGTTAGATAATTCTCACTGAATTATATCAATTTTATTGAAAGGTTGTCTGGTCGCATTTAACAACCTTCCAAGATGGCAGTCCATGAGATCGAATGAGAGCATTTGTGGCCAGACTCTTGCACTTGCCTTTTCTACAGAATAACTTTTTAAAATTTCGATTGGCATTTTTAGTGTGAAGGTTGAAATTTATTATTCGGGTTGATAGAGATGAACTCAAGATATTATTTGAAAATAATTAACGTTATTCAACACACTGACTTAAAATATACAGACCAAAAGGACCATTCCCGCCAATTGGGTTACGTTAGTCGTTTTAATGCGTGGCTTCCCTTTTAAATATGAAATAAATAAATAAATACAGGACCGTAAAAAGGAGATGAAAGATGTTGAAAGGAGATGAAAAGTTGATATTTGCAACTACGAGGAATAATAAGTGTTATGGGACCTTACCCATAATAACATAATGGACTATTCCATACGTAATAAATACTGCGCCTCAAGAGGAAGCAGGGGAGTTCAGCCTGAAGTCTGGAGTGAGGTCCGTCAGAAGTCCGTCAGGAGACTGTCAGTCAGTCAGAGCAGAGTCAATCAGTCGAGTCAGAGGCAGTCCGAAACAGAGTCGCGTTCAGACAATTACTACAAGACATTGGAATAGTGATACTGGTCGAGACTACATTGTTCTCCCCACTAAACCTGATTGTTCGTACTAACACTTTCTACTGTATATATTCTTGTTATAATATATCTGTGTTATTCCATATCCGTGTTCGAGTTCTTCTTTATTGGTTCTACCTTGGACCATCACCGTGGTACAAGGACCTGGACCATAACAATAAGTGACTCGAGGGAGAAACGAAATGAACCAACATTGACCGTACCAAACTGGTTTTTATTCAAGAATTGTGCTACTGTGTATATGAGCGAGTTGGAAGAAAAATCCGTTATTATGAGTTTCTTCCGGTGAAGCAAATAATTGACGCAAACTGATTTCAATTAGACACGGAGAAAGGAGCAACTAATAAAACGTGTCTGGAATTAATTAAAATAAAGGGCATAATAGATATCACTAGATCACATGTTTGTCTGTTAATTAGAATAAAACATTGTTTCAATTTTGAGAGGATTTTTATTACGGTTAAAAATTCGAAAATTGTTTACTGATAGTAATGTAGAAGATTGAAAAGATTACACAAGATTATATAAGATTATATAATCATGTTGAGATTAGCTCAAATGCAAAAAATAAAGGTGTTTTTAGTTCATGAACAATTTGCTATGAATTTTCGAACGATTCAAATGTGGTTTGCGATTTTTGAAATAAAGCGTTAAAGTGGTCATTTTAAAAGTATCGGCCGAAGATACCGTCAGGTCAAAACCATGGTTGCGTATTTTAATTGACTTCCTGATTTTAAAAGTTAAAAGCTATACATGTTATTTTTTAATTATTGTTTCTCACGTGTATTGAGCACTTTTTAATACTACTGTTCCTGGTCTGGTTCAAATCTGAACACACACACACACACACACACACACACACACACACACACACACACACACACACATATATATATATATATATATATATATATTCGACAGTATTAGGTGCTCAGTTATGTAGTTTCAGTTGATTTTAAACAAACTTTAAAAAATTAAAATAGTTCTTACATACACACGCCCAAACAAATATATATTTTAGAAATGTATTTTTATTTTTTAATTCGACGTATTTTAATTCATTTTATTTAAGCAATATATATATATATATATATATATATATATATATATATATATATATATATATATATATATATATATATATATATATATATATATATATATATATATATATATATATATATATATATATAAACCTAGGTAGGTTTGTCTGGCTCACTAGTTTTATCTAGGTCTGCTCTACGGTTGTATTGAGCTTTTTGTTAGTTAGTTGTTTACTCGTATCAGGGTTTTTTCTTTGGGCTTCAAACCTGTATCTGTGCGATTTTTTTTTCGACAGACTTTCAGGTTTCTAGCTCTTCTTTTTTAAAAACTTTTTTCCTCGAGATTGATTTGATTATTGGCAAATCAAAAATTCGAAGGTTTTCAGAAACGAGTATAGTTACCTATATATATATATATATATATATATATATATATATATATATATATATCCTTCTCTAGGTCATGAATGTTTGTCGGGTTTATTACAGTCTTTAACAAAATATACTATAGGTATAACTTAGATGCTAAAATGATTTCTTTTTACTCTAAGTAAAATATATAATTTTTTTAAATCTCTAACCTGGTATGTTTTTTTTTCATAATTTGCGTGTCTATCTCAAGTGTGTTTGCTTATATGTGTATGCTTTAGTGTGTTTATGCATTTCTCTGTCTGTGAATTTTACGTATATGATCAGTACTGCTCAATGATATCATATTTTCTCCACACTACACCAGTCAGGCTCCACACCCCAACCCTACAGTAGATGAGTTTAGGCTTTTTGAATTTTTTGCCGATTTTAGGCCGGGCAAAATTTAATTTGCCCTTTTTCAATTGATACATTGTGCTAAAACACCTTCTACTGCACGAAATAAATTAATTAAAATGGATATTTAAAAAAAAATAAGTTGAAATAAAAAAGTGTTCTTTGAAAAACAGGATATATGAAATCATTAGAGATTTGTAAAATATTATTTATAAAATTAAAGCAAGAAATTCATTGCCTATTGAATGTCTCCAGCTCAGATAGTACTCAGATCTACGTTGCCCGACGAGCCTCGTTAATTTTATTACATTCTCTTTTTACTTTCTTTCTTTCTTTCTTTCTTTGTTTTTTCTTTCTTTCTTCTTTCTTGGTTTTTATTATGAACAGTATCAATGAAATGTATTCGGTCATTTTTTTGAGGTACGGAGTTAAAACAATTAATTTTGGACCCAGCTGAAGTCAAGAATGAAAACGACCCACTATAAAATATTTTTGTTGCTTTGAAATAGATATACTTGAATGTTGACTCACTCGGGCTAAACCTGACAAGCCCGACCGCCGGAGTCGCCACTGTTATATATATATATATATATATATATATATATATATATATATATATATATTTTTAATGGAATTTAAAGTCCTATTTCTTTGAGCCGTGTTTCTCTGTTGTCTAAGCTTTGTAGATGAAGGACAATCCTTTGTTTACATCTTGTCCAAAATTTGAGGATTATCTTCCATTTCCATATTCAGAATTTCATGTCAGTTTTTATGTATCGTTATATTAATCTTATTTTTGTTCTTTCGTTTCGTTTTCAGATTTGGAGTCGGACTAAAACATAAAAAACAGTTGCAAGTTTATTGTGAAGCTACTGTAAATTAACGAAAATTTTAAAATGGTTTACGAAATTTCTTGTTGGAGAATTTTTATTGTATGATGTTTCCCATTCGAGTAAATAACGATAAAACAAAGGATTTGAGAGAGTTTAAAGTTACTGCGACACACTGTCAACACACAGACCCAAAATATATACAAATCAAGAATTGAAAAATTTTCTGATCAACTGGGTAATGCTAATCGTTTTGATGTGCGATTTCCACATACATTATAAAATTAATAAACACAATTAAAACAAGTCCATATTTAAATATTCCGTTTTCGAAAGAAATTGTGAAGGACGATGAAAATTAGATCTTGGTAACCACATGGAATAAAAAATATCTTTGGAGAAGTGAATAGCAATGGATGGACTTTATTAAAATATATATATCCTACTTTGTATGTGACAGTATTTTAGGTGAATCTTTTGTTATGTGTTTCTTCCGGAGAACCAAATGAATGACTCAGAAAAGTACTGGTTCCATTCTGACGCAGAGAATGAATCAATCGAAAAAAAGTGACTGTAATTAATCAAAAGAAAAAGTACCATATTTCATGAGGACAGTATGTTACTTTAGGAATTAGGCGAAAACTTTTACACATTAGAAATTTTTTAACCGTTCATCGCTTTTGTCCAATATTGCTTTTTGTCGTCACATTATTCTCGTTTTTAGGAAAATCCTTTGACCATTTAATATCCATTTTTCAATAGATTCTCCCGTGCTACTTATATCTATAATTTATATGTGCTCTTTTCAGTAGTTTCGCTTTCTACGGCTTCGTACTTCAGGCAACACCCAAAATAAACAATTAAATTTAATGAAGAATTGCTTCATAGATGAATAAACAGATAGAGCGACTGAGAAAGCAAGAAAAAGTGGTAGATAGATAGATAGATATGTGGCCCTATTAAGAAGGCGCTGGTAAATTGGAAAAAAGGCTTTCAAATTAAACTGGAAAACAAGAAACAAAAAAAACAATGTTTTCGATAGACTGAAAGTATACGGATAACAAAAAAAAAAAAACGCTATTTTTTCGATAGACTGAAAGTATACTGAAAATAAATTTTGGAGGAATGAGGGCGGAAGATGTTTGTTTTCTTTTCTCTCCACCTCGGCGTTCGGGTGTCTTAAGTGATGGTATTTTCTTAAGTGCCCACTCGACCCGCGCAGAGAATAGCTTACATTTTAACGACTTCAAGTACCCACGACAGCTAAAACGAGTCTTTAGCCAAAATTCGGTCAGTTGATAAAGACTTGGATCTTAAAAGACAGAAATGAAATCGTGGTTATATTTTTTTTGCGTTCGTCTGCTTAAGACGCGATAAAATTTATTAAAACAAAGGAAGTGTCTCTTTATGTCACTTGTTGACCAAAGAGCTGGAGAGGGGAAGGCGACAGATGACAGAATCCAGATGTAACCGACCACCAGAGGCATGATTAGAATTCCCCGCTGATGGAAAAACGGGTGATAATTGAATTTAGCCATTTGGGCTAGACCACGTCTAGCCTCTGAGAACAGGCTTGATCGGGAGACGGGGAGAGATGTAGGCACAGGTAGAATTTCACGGAAGACGGAGAGAGAGAGAGAGAGAGAAAAAAAAAATCGCCTTTGTATAATATTTATGCATTACACCCTAATCTTTATTCGGTAAAAATTTCATTGCTAATCATGCATTACATTTAAAAAAGTAATACACATATTTATGTCTTTGTTGTTTCCGTTCCTTATATTATGGCCGCTACTGTATATGAAAAAAAAAGCAACATTTTTATTGCAAAAGTTTCATATTTTAAAATTCGAAGTTACGTAATTTACTCACTCGTGGTCGGATGTGAAGCCACCAAATTTGCAACAGCTGCTATGACCAACACAGTTGCCATGATAACAAGAATTAACCGCGAGGTGTTCATGTTTATTTCTTCGTCGAATTTTTGAAGATCCTGTCGCAGCAATAAAGAAAAATAATTTACAATCGTAGAACCCAGATGATTTGAAATCTGCCTGAAATGGAGCACATAAAGGGTTTAAAAAAAAAAAAAAAAAAAAAAAAAAAGAACCAGTAATCTTCCTTTAAGCTTAATATAAAAAATTAAAATTCACAACCTTAAAGTAATTTTTTTTTTATATCTATCTATATAAGCGCAGTATAGTTGTATCCATCCGTCCGTCCGATTTCTGATCTCGACGAACCTGGCGTAACGCGATTAAGAATGAAATAAATAATTCATTTAAAGTTAAATTTAAATATCGAACAGCGTGAAAGGTTTTAAAAATTAATTCTTTATTATTTAATTTCGCTTATCATCGCAATTGCAATTGATATTTTAACTGTAATTGAAACTTAAACGAGGCACCGTACGTTGTTCATATGTTTTGTTTTTTTTTCTAGCACGCGTGCTGTGATGTATTCGAAATATTACATAGTTCGGGTTCTCTAATATCTTTTAAGAGTGACTTTATGTAAAAGGATCATAAAGAATGGTGGTTTTAAAAGAAAATAAAAATTGCGCGTAAAATCAATGTAAACAAACTACGGAGTATGGTTGCGTATACGAAGAAAGATTGTGCCTTATGAAGGTGTCGAATAAAGATAAAATAATTTTCATATTTCTAAATTCTTATGACGTTTACGTACATAGGACGCTGAAGGTAAAAAGGCTGAACGCCCAAAATGTAGAGCAGCTTCTAGGTTATTATTTATATAAATTCTGTTTATTTTAGATGCCAAATATATTTTTCAAATTATAAACTGTAATTCTCGTGTAATATTGCACTGCGTCAACATTGCCCTAACCAGATATTTTTTTTATTAAACTTAAAATTACGTAACGGTTAGGGCAGCACTTGAAGATTGCGTTGTGCACGAAACTCCGAGTCGTGCTACTCGTGAAGGATAATATGTAAATTATTTTTTATATATATATATATATATATATATATACTATTTAATTAAAAAAACAGTCCATTTACTTAAAGTATATCTATAAAAATAATATATAAATAATATATATATATATATATATATGTGTGTGTATGTGTGTGTGTGTGTGTGTGTGTGTGTGTGTGTGTGTGTGTGTGTGTGTGTGTGTGTGAGGAAAACTCGATACATCATTAAAGAGTTCGGTAATAATTTATTTCAAACAGACAACTTCCTCATCAGACCGGAGTTATAAAATGGTTAAAAGTCAACCAGGCAATTTATTAAAAATTACAAGATTTGATCTCGAGATGAGAGGAAGTAGGGGAGAAGAAAAAAACAAAAAGTATCAACCGAACAAGCAGGGCTGATAGAGGGAAGACATATTGTTTCCTCTTTAGTCTTCTCATTATTTTTCACTCCCAGGAGCCCTTTGCATCTTAGTGACATTATCGTCCTAGTTGGGGTGAATTGATTAGTCTCTCTCTCTCTCTCTCTCTCTCTATATATATATATATATATATATATATATATATATATATATATATATATTATAATAATAGGGTAGATAGATCCATATTGTCCGGTTCATACTCCATGCTCGTCTTTTGAACAGGACTTCAGGTTTATCCCTTGTTTCAGGATTTCTGGTTACTTCTAAAGTCTTCTCATTCTCTTTCACACATAATAACACTCCATGATTAATATATATATATATATATATATATATATATATATATATATATATATATATATATTATCATTAATATATATGATATAATATTTATATGCATATGTATACGTGTGCGTGTATACATAAGATATAAAAATTACAAAACATTTTATTGTTTTAAAAGTTCATATCTATATTCTGAAATGATTAATATATATATATATATATATATATATATAATACGTATACATATTTATATGCATATGCGTGTGTGTACATGAGATATGTGATTGTATGCCTTAAAACTCACCATTGAGCATTTTGGCATTTAACTATTTTATCTATCTATCTATCTATCTATCTATCTATCTATCTATCTATCTATCTATCTCAACATGGGGTGTAGTAAATAATAAAGACTTGCTTACCTTGGAGATTTTTGCAACACAACTTCTCTCTCTTCTGGATACACTCAAAATGTAGAAACGTACACTGATTTTAACGATATATTTTGGTTATCGATTCAGTTGCCTATTTTAACGATTCATCAGTAGTCTTTAGATGGCATGTAGAAACTGGATTTATTTTTTTGAAAACTAAAATAAATATATCCAAATACTCGACAGCTGCAATTTACAATCAATTGATCCATTCCAAACCAATAAAAAAAATAATCACTTCATTTCTTGAACGTTTGCTCGTTAAGCAAAATTAATGCAATTCTTGGTGTATTTATTTTTTTTTTGAATTAACAGATAACTGTCATGATATCTTACCGCCAGTCACTGATACTGAATTTTGTCCGACAGACATCAAATGTTGGGAAATGAGATTAGAAGAAGTTATTTCAGAATCTGTCCATAGTGCTAACGTTTATAACGATTTATTTAGGAAATTTTATGTTACTAAATTTATTAGGAAATATTTGAGAAAGTGCTCTGTATCGAATCGGGAGGAGGCGATGATTATAAGAATAAGAAAGCTAGATAACAATTGACACATGATTGACGTCTTTAAGATTGTAGTTTTAGGAAAACATTCCCGCCAGAGTAATTCACAAAGTAGCAGTTCTTGTAAAAAAAAAAAAATATATATTTTCTTACATTTGGAATACGGAGGAAATTAGGATGAAGTAGCATAGCTTATCCTAGGTATAAAGGTGGAACTAAAGAATTTCCATTGAACTAGCAATAAAATAGTGATTGGCTTGCAATGGTCGGTTTATGGAAAAGAAACTGCAGAGTGTAGAATAAGACTTCGCTCACAGGACTGTGTAAATGCCCTAGCTGTAAAGGTCTGAATTGGTGGAACTAAAGAATGGAGTTCATCTAAATATTCGCCATGGAATTTTTTTTCTACGATAACAATTTTTATAACTTGGAAATAAATTTGGGAATAATCGAAATTAATTGCTAAATCTAGCGAAAGTCACCCATGAAATAAAATAGTTGTCGGGAAGTCAGGACCTACGTACAAGGAATTGCCTTTAAATTAAGTGGCGGTAGAAGAACTTTTAAAAGGTAAGCTTTAAATATAAATACAATACTTAAATGCAGGGATCAATTTTGAGTTCTTTTGTAGTTTATTGGTGCCTATCGCATCTACTCATCCCTATCTATTGTGATGAAAGCCCAATCAAGATCCCTCTGCAGGAGCTAGCTTAAATGCCGCAGATCTTCTTTTACCTCTATGCGGGTATTTAGTACTAAATTTAGTATTTAGTGATGGAAACATTAACAAAAAGCAGAAGAATCTAAAGTAAATCGGCTAGATTACATAGCGCAAAACATATTAAATTATGGAAAAAAAAATTAATTTAAAATTCTCAGGGTACCTACCCGCTTTCCTTCGTGTGCATGTGTAGCCGTATCAGCGTAAACTTAATTTAGTCCGATTAATTCCTAAAGAATAAAACACGAATATTTCCATGGAATCGTTAGATTCTGCTGAGTCTTCCGACCTTTATGGAAATATCGAATTGATCAACAAAGTTGTTCTTAATCCACTGTTCTTTGTTATGTATAAGGACAGATCTTCTAGAGTTCATAATAATGTCATGTTCCTCGTTGAATTTCTGACCTTATGCCCACACTCTTAATTTTAGGAAAACAGTTAACCATTTGTTTATAAATTTCAGTAAGAAATCATTTTATAACCAGTTACCTGCCATCGCTTGAGGAGGTACAATTATAGTATTGAAACATGAAAGCTTTTGTGTGGCGAATTGAAAATGTTTTTATTATAATCTGTTATAATAATAATAATTTGCTCTACTTTGGATTGAGCACTTTTTGGAAAGTAAATACTACGAACTCTGGATTTTTACTTCATTTGTTCCTTATCTCATTTGGATATATATATATATTTAAAAACATTTTTATGTTTAACATTCTTTTTTTTTTATAGATACAAGTATTTTTGAAATACGATGTAGTTTATTTCTGCTGGCTAAAAAGTTTTCTTAGGTCACTGAAGGTCCTTACTTTCGGTACAAACTATTATTTTTATTTCATGGGTGAGTTTCGCTGGATTTCGCAATTAATTTCGATTATTCCCAAAATGATTTCCCAGTTATAAAAACTGTTATCGTACAAAGAATTGTCCATTTCATAATATATATATATATATATATATATATATATATATATATATATATATATAGTAATGATACAATATGGTAATCCGTATAAAATTTCCAGGAACATGTAGATCCAGGGAGAGAGGTCTATGTCAAAAGACAGAGCAATTTTTTTTAATTAAAGAATATCAAACACTTGAGATCTCATAGGTAATAATTTTTATTTTATGAGAGTTCTAAAAAAAGCAGCTCTCTCTCAATCTTCAAGACCTACAAGCAAAATCACCTTTATTGATCACGGTGATTTTATTTGCAGTCCTTGAAGATTGAGAGCTGCTTTTTTTAGAGCTCTCATGAAATAAAAATTATTACCTATGGGATTTTAAGTGTTTGATATTCTTTAATTAATTAATTAATTAATTACTACTACTACTAATAATAATATAAAAAACAATAAATACTGATAAATCCTGGCTTGCCTTTGGGATTAGCAACGCAAGGCCTCTTTTTTATGTTCTGTCAAAAATAGATAGCATTACTTGTTTTTTAAAAATTACAAAAAAAAGACCCCCACCCAGCAAAAAATAAAAAATAAAATAAAAATAAAAACACGGAAGAGACAAAAATACTCGACAGCAACAATTCAAAATGAAGTTTATTAAACAATAAAAGTTAACTTACCTTAGAGATTAGCAACAGAAGTCTTCTTCTGGATACAGTTAGAATTTGTGGACGTATATATTTTTAAAATTTTTTTGGTCGAATCAATTTTTTATTTTAAGGATTTATCGTTAAATATCAAAAGTAGAGAGGGTTACTTGTTTTTTGAAAATGTGAAAAGAAACCTAAAACCTGACAGCTGCAATTCAAAATCAATTGATCTGTTCCGAATCAATGAAAAATTAATCACTTCATTCCTCAAACGTTCACTCGATGAGGAAATTTAATTGATATTTCATAATATAAACTGCATTTTTGTTTTCGGACGGACAGATAACTGTGATAGTGCCTTACCATCACTTGCTGATACTTAAATAAATTAGGTTAGCAGTAACACATGAGGTGTAATTAGAAGAAATGAAGACAGGAAGATTGTGTTGTATCCGTATTACAAATCTTGTTGATAAATGTTTATAGAATCAGAATTCGATTTGTGGACTTTTTTTTACATGAACTCGAACACCAACCATTGACAATTGTTGGAAAGCCACAAATATCTCAGCAATTGTGTTTGATAAGTAAATGATATTTACTAAGCTTATTATAGTAAGCCATAATGCATAATACTGGTAAGATAATTTCTGTTACACTTTTTAATAGCCAACTTGCCTGGAAAATCAGCATTCGCGATCTTAACTGTTTACCTGATTTCGGACCAACCAATACCTTACTGAGACATACTGAACCACATCAGCCTCCATCGTTGTCAACTTTGTCTAGTGAGCTACAAATTTTGGCTTAGTATATATAGTACTGTGTGGGCTCTGAACAGGGGTAGTACCTTTGATCTGTGGAACACCGCACCTTCGGGTTGACGGACATTACGTAATTAAATTTTGAAATAGGATGTAGTTTATTTCTCCTGGCTAAAAAGTTTTCTTAGGCCACTGTAGGTCCTTACATTTGGTACAAACTATTATTTTTATTTCATGGGTGACTTTCGCTGGATTTCGCAATTAATTTCGATTATTCCCAAATTTATTTCCCAGTTATAAAAATTGTTATTGTATAAAAAATTCGTCTCAAAAAATTGCCGAAAAAAATTGCAGTAATGAAAACTTAGGAATCCAAAATTTCAGGATTGTGTGTCTGGATCCGGTCTGGAATATTTTTAATTTGCTCGCAATGTCGGCCTGATTCCGAAATTATATGATATGTTGGGCTACGGCCTCTAATCTCAAAAATAATATGATAACAAAGTTATTGTGTGTGAGAATGTCCACACTGGAGATATCAAAAGAGATTTGCAGGGATCATCTAACGATAAAGAAGCCTGTTGAAAATATAAGTTGAGAATTCAAAGTAAAACAAAAGACTTTAAGAACTTGCTTCCTCGAGATGAGTGTAAACTAAAGCGAGTTATTGCGAAACAATCACATTTGACCAGCGCTGAGATCATTGAAAAGGGTGGAACTGAGTGAGTCAAGGACAAAAGGTGTAAAATACTTTGTGAATTGGGATCTGTAAAATAATTCCGAGGCAAACTCATCTCACTAAAACAAATACTATAAAGCGTCAAAATTGGGCCAAGAAGTACAAGAAATTGACTTTTCTAAAGTATTTTTCACGGACAAATCTTGAGTGACATTTGATGCACCTGATGGATGGACCGAAAGATGAATTTTATGCAATTCAGACGTGCCTGTGGCTAAACAAAGACAACAAAGAGGCGGTAGTGTTATGATATGGGCTGGAATTGTCGACCAAACCATTGAGTACGACTATACACTACACCCAACAGCAAGGCCTCTGATCCGGAGGTTTTGAGAAGCGTGGAACCACATCTTAATTGCTGGTATTCCCAGGTCCACCTTGACCCTGGGTGGTAGCACCTGTTAGATCCACTATCAAACAATAGCAGATTATATTTAACATAGATAATACATTCCAAAACACTGAGACACACACACACACACACACACACACACACACACATATATATATATATATATCGCTAACGACTTAGATGGGTCGGACACCTTGCCTGAATACAGGCATCTGCAAATAAATTATCTTCTCAGGGCTCGCATCTGGCAAGAGAGTACGAGGTGACCCACGTCGTCGATTCAAAGATTAGCTCAAAAACACCTTTTGCTGAAGACAGAAATTGATTCGGTCAATTGGGAGACGGAAGATGCAGAAAGAACCTGTTGGAGAAGAGCAGTCCATAAAAAACAAAAAAAAACAACAACATCCTTCGAAAAGCCCAGAAGACAAATAGAAGAGACGAAGAGAGCCCAAAGAAAAGACAGTTCTCTATCTCCTGAACCCTCCACCCCTACCATGCTGTGGCTGCGGACGTCTTTTGAGATCCAACATAGGACTCATTTCACCCAGTACTGAAATTGCAACGGCTGCACGTCACTTAGGAACCTTTTCTGTGTTTTCTGATATTTTCCATTTGCAGCATGTCCTCACCTGAGAACCTTTCGGATTTTGAAAGTGTTCGGATTTTGGAATTTCAGATAAAAGATATTCCACCTGTAATGATAATGGTAATGGTGAAGTTAACTTATGAGGAAACATTCGCTATTCATTGATCGAACAATAAGCGTTACTCACGGGTGAAATTTAAATCACTCTCTTAAGAGATTTTCAGGAAAATAGGTTTCCCAAGTCCATTATCTATTATCGCTCTTTCTAGGATTGATCGGAGTTTCCTTCCTAAACTTTTGTTTAATGTAGTGTAGAGTATCAACATCTTAATTATGTCATTATTTTCTCTTTATAGTGTCATGTGATATGTATTTTAATTGCTTCCGCTGTTGGAAGACTTCAAATGCTGTGTTTTGTTTTGTTATTTGGGCTTATGGCCACACCACGTTGAATTATCGATTCTCGTTAGATCACCGAATTGATGTCTTTTTGCTATTTCTCATAAATATTGTTACGCAATCTATTTACCCAATCTCTCTAGGTAGGTTACGCGTTGATTGTCTTCATTTCTAAACTGAATATTTCTGTTGTTCTCATCTTCAATGTGGCTTTTAAATCGTGTTTCTCTAGAGATTCTACGAAGCAACTGTGGAGATTTGCCAAGATATTCTTGGTAGCTATTTACCAGATACTTTGGAATAAAACGAACGCACTTAAGGACATAAAATAAATAATATATATTTATTTATTTGATTTAGATTAGAGTGAGTCTTTTGATGTTCGGGTTAAAATATTCGACAGATCTTAGTAGGAGTCTGGAAAAAGTCCGTTTCGGATCGGTAGTGGGTAGTTACGACAAGTCAGAACTTGTAGTCATCTTAGAAATAGGTCAGTGTCAATCTATTGTGATTTTCACGACTCTAACAAGGGTAGGGAATATCATTAGCAGATAGCCTCTTAACTACTTTACGCGTCAACATAGCTGGTTTCTCTGGTGGTCTCTTGTACCAGGGTTTCTCTTGCCGCCCCTTCTCTCCATCTAGCTCAGAGCTGTGCGCATATATCCTTTTGATCAGGATCCCAGCCTAGCGGCACAATCATTGGTTTCGGCTAATATCAAAATTCTCTTCGCTTTTTTTTTTTTTTTTTGATTGACCAAAATTATTTTATTTTTGGCGGTCCTTTCTTTTTTTTTTTTTTTTTTTTTCCTATAACTTGGACCGATTTTTTAATGTGAATTTTTTAACTTTTTGATTTTTTTTTTCTTTCAGATTTAACAACTTAAGCCTTTGACAATTTCAACTATGGAAAGATTAATAATCAAACAACATGTTAAAGTTATTGAAGCCTATTACGAAAATGGACGTTCAAACAGAAATGTGATGAGAAGTTCCCAGGTCGCATCATCTCTCGAAAAAGCGAGGTCAATTGGCCACCAAGATCGTGCGACTTGACGCCTTTAGATTTCTTCCTCTGGGATCATCTCAAAAGTAATGTCTAAGCAAACAACAATTCAACAACTGAAGGATAATAAGGCATATTGGTGAAATCGAGGAGGAACTATGCAGAGACGTCATCAAGAATTTTGACCATCGAGTGGAGGTGTGCCGCCGAAGCCTTAGAGGACATTTGGGCGATATTATTTTTCACACATAATTGCCATGACTTAAACAACATGATCCAATAGAGAAATAATTAAGTTTCCAGCAATAACACTGATTTAGTTACTGCTGACTTTGATCCGTCTTAATGAAACACCATTTATAACGAAAGTTATGTGTGGAGCCATTATTTATTTTGGTAGATGTATATAGTCATAAATAAGAAGACTGTAGTCCCGCAAACTTCCGGCGTTTAATGCCGGGTTCAGTCTTTTCTCCTTCTTCCTCTTTATTTACGGGTTGCCTTCTCATTAATTGTAAGAGAAATATATAGAGAGAAGTTTAAAGAGAGAGAGAGAGTTAGAGAGAGAGAGAGTTAGAGAGAGAGAGCGAGAGAGAGAGAGGATAAGGGTTTTAAAGGAAAGCTCAAATTCTTTATTTTAATTTTTAATTCTTTTTATTTTTGTTTATATATTTTATTTTCATATTATTTTTTATTTTTTTATCGGGACTCACTACACAACTCTCTTGATTTCCGTCGATCTTTATTGTTCTATAGATGCCACGAAGTAACTACTCTGTCGATTTCCAATTCCTCTACAGTTGGTTCGAAGCACCCAGCCTTTATTGTTTTTATTGGTCTCATTGTCCAACAGATGTCACCAAGCAACCAGCCTAATACCCTGTCGCTCTCCTATTTCATTATAAATGCGACAAATCAAACAGATTGATATTTTTTTCCGCCTTCTATTGCTTTCGTAATGGTCTGAGGCACACACCGATACCCCCCTCAATCTCCATCTCTAGTTTTGCTGGGACGAACTAAACGATATACCTTTTAAGAGCAAAAGATAAATTTTCAACAAGGACAATATAATTTTTGAATCGAATTCACCCCATGCGAAGCAGTAAAGCCAGCAAGACACAAGGGGTTGAAAGAATTATGAAACAGAAGCATTATCAAAGAATGAGAACAATGCAAGAGCAATCGGGAAGATAGAAGATAAAGATTAACACTGCATTTAAATTTTTAATTTTCGATTGAAAAGCATGGGAGCGGAAGTGTGTTCCACAAGGGAGAAGTGCGAGAAAAGAAACTGTTAGAATAGAACTAAATCTAGGTACTATAGCAATGAGTAACATATATGAGGCAAAAGTGTTTTAAAATTCATCAATAACTTTTCCTCAAATAAAGAAAGGAAAACGAAATATTGCAAGGTCAGCTTTCGTAAATGTTATATTTAATGAGACAAAATCGGAAATATACAGAGTGACTGAAAAGTAACTCCTCATTTTAAAATACTTATAATTTATTTATTAACCATAATTTTTACAACAAATGGATATGAGAGGAAAGCGTTCAGCATGAAGTTTTATTTAAAATTTGATTCGCTCCCAATTTCTCGAGACGCCTAGGAATCGCGCCAACTGATTTCAGCTGGAATTCTTGTACAATAGAAGTCATAAATTCTTGTATTCGCCGTTCATGTGATTCCAAAGTCTTGGTTTGGTATAGTAGAGTTTCTCCTTTAAGCAACCCCCAAGAAAAAAATCACAGGGTGTTAAGTTAGCACTCCTGGATGGCCACTCGCATAGGGAGTTACTTTTCAATCACCCTCTAGTTGTGCGTATATTGTCAGTGGTTTTGATTCATTTGATGCAGTAGAATTTTACTCTTTCTCATGCAACTGTTTACTTCCGGAAGGTGATATTCCTCAAATATTTTTCTTAAACAATTTGACGATATCTGTCTCCATTAAAAAAAAAATCTCTTGCAAGGGACACACGAATTTTTACCATTCTTTCTAAAGAAAACGCATTAAAACTTGTTTGAAAAATTTTAGCAATAAAACATCAACCATTGGACAAAACCTGTCTATTGAGTTACTTCTCTCTCACAGACGTGACGTCGCCTCTCTCTGTCTTTTTTACAAGTACTTTCATGGTAACTGCTCCGATGAGCTGCTTTCACTGGTTCCCAGACTTCATGAATTCAAGCGCCCTACGAGGCTGGCATCCCGCTCTCATCCTTTCACTGTAGAAACTTTTAAATGTAGCCGTCTCTTCTACTCCAATAGCTTCATACCTCGCACCTCTCGCCTGTGGAACACCCTTCCCTATTACTGTTTCCCTGAGAGCTATAATCTCCAACTATTTAAATGTAATGTCAATCGACATATCCAGTTACATTGATCTATCCACTATCCCTCTCCTCATCCTTTCTTCTATCACTCCTATCTACTCTCGCTCCAAATCTTCTGCAACACCCTGCATCCTAGTGGCTTCACGCCTTGCTCGGGGTGAAAAAAAAATGTGGGTACTGCAACGTTTATCGAGACTGAAAATAGAATTCAATTCTGGCCAGTTGCATTCACTTTTGCCCAAATAACTCTGGGAAACGTATGAATCCATCTCTTCTCCCCAGATAAGGATTAAATAACACGGTAGATTCTATATTTTTTGGTGGCAACCAGTCAAAGAGAAGGTAAACTGTGAAGAAGAGTACAGGAAACCGCTCTTATCGCTATGGGATTTCAACATTTGTTTTAGGCCTCTAACAATATTTACTCATTTAATATTTTGCTTAGTTTCTGAAAAGCATCTTTCGTTATTCCCCTCCAAAAAAAATGTACCATTTATCTTCAGAACGTGGACGATCATGTCGCTCCACAAGTTTCTACACCTTATGACCTTAGTTTCATTTCTCCTTTGCCAAAATTTCTGCCCCACATTCCGCCGGTCAGGTAGGTGCGCCACTTCCTTCCTTCTCTCTCTTGAACTCGATATCTCTGTGAGGGTTAAGTTCTCCAAGCCTCCTTCCTCAATATGAACTCGATTTTGATTCTGATTATTTGTTCATTTTGTTATCACTTTCTTTAAAATTTTGTTGAGGGTTGGAATTTCTCAAACACCTCCTTCCACAATGTGGGGAGATGTTTATAACAAAGAAACTCCAGCTGTTCTGATTTCAGTTTTTGTTTTGATTCTGATTATTTGTTCATTTTTTGCATTATTACTTTTTTGTTGGCAAATAGCTCAAATTTATATCTAAATAAAAGGCTTATCTCACAGACCATTGGATTGGATTGTGATCATTCTCTTTAAAACTGGACCGCCATTAGTTTAAAATTTTACCGCTCCATAAAAGGAAATTCTCTGATAATTCTCATTTCCCATTTCCCAAGCGTTTTATAATGGATTGATTCTCTTCTCGTATACTGGTGGTGATTAATTGACTACAATTTCTTTAAAGCGTGGTTGGCTGAAAATTGATGTGTGTGCAGTGTACATGAGGGTGCAGTATGGAGAAATGCACATATAAGACTGTGAATATCTGTTTGTCTATCGATCTGTCTATGAATGACTAATTCATATAGAGGTCCATGATAAAAGGGGTCCTTGACTTAAAAAGGGTTAAGAACCAGTGTTTTAATAGTGGTTTGAAACAAAAGATTCTTATTCTTCTAACCAGTGCTTATCGCACTTTCTCATGCAAGTGTTGAATTTTGCCAGAGGATTTATGACCATTCCCATTAAATGTTTGGAATACCGATTTGAATATGAATAACATTCGGCAAAGATGCACACACTTCAGGATACATTCATGTGCATCTGAAGAAAAAATATATTAAACATGTTTGAAAATAATTTGTAAGAATAAATCACAAGTTTTCAAATTCGTTTACAAGAACGAAATTCGTGAACTTCCAAATACCAATATCACAGATATTTCGTTTATATGCTGAGATTACCTTCATTCAGTTTTATCAGCTAATTTTCTTGCCCACGTATTTGATGACGGGAGCCTGTCTAAATTTCTAGTGGCTTGACTAAATAAGTTAGGAGCGTTTTAGCTTTAAGTTCAATCAAAATGGCCGCTTGGCAGTATTTACTTTAAAAATTCTTAATATTTGCATATTTTTGTATTTTCGTTACTGTAACGTGAATATTAGAAGTGAATTCGCAATATTTTTTAACATAAGTTTTTTATGCTAAAAATTTTTTTAAAAGTGAGTCGTTAAAATATATCATTCTAATATGATTAAGGAGGATTTTAATTAGATTACCAGGGTTTCTCTTGTCATCTCTTCTCTCCATTTAGCTCAGAGCTTATATCCTTTTGATCAGGATCTCAGACTAGTGGTGCGAACCTTCGTTTTGCATAACATCAAAATTCTCTTTATGCTATTTTATTCTTTTGATTGGCCCAAATTATTTTATTTTCCGGCGGTTCTTTCTTTTTCATTTTCTTATATAAATTAGAAGTTGATTCGGTGCTTCTTGATTATTCCTGAAACGGATCATATAATGCTTGTAGTTAAATTTATTTTATTTTTATGCATTTATTAGATATATGATTGTTATTTATTATACTATGTATGTTTTATTAAATTTCCTTTAGTACGTAATATATTGCGTTATGAATTGTACGCATTTTATCATCTTGTATACACATAATATAGACTTGTGTATAAATTTGCTATAATGTCTTGTGTATACACTTACATCTTATTACTTAAAAATTTATTAGAACGTATTTTAAATGTATTTATTTTATTGCCGTTTAAATTTGCGCCCAGGCTTTTACAAAAGCTCACCATTCCTGCCAGAACTTCTATTATGACACTGTGTGATATCTAATAACAAAAGTGATGGAAAGAAAAATGGTAAAGAATCTAAATTAAATCGTCTAGACTAAAAAAAAATATTAAAATTCCAAGCATTCCTCGTTCGTGCACATGTGTAGTCGCATCAACATAACAAATTTAGTCCGATGAACTCCTAAAGGACGAAACGCGTCATAAGAAAACTTTTTTCTACTTTGTCATACATTTTTCCCAATATTCTTCTTGGTGTATATATATATATATATATATATATATATATATATATATATATATATATATCGTTATTTCATATATCGCTATGACCTTTTTCTTCGATGGTGACGGTCGGCAGCGGAAAATAAATTCATTGTCATGTAAGAACAATGATATTCAGTAGTCTTTTAATTTTTTCTAACGAAATTTTATGACACCTTGTTAATCTCGTAGATTATGTAGCAAACAATGATTGAAAAAAAACAGCAAACAATTTTCAACAAGCACTAAAAAATATAGTCAAAAAGGAAATAAAATTAATCAAACATTTTTTTTTCAGAAAGAAGAAAAAGACATAAAAATATTTATATGGTCGTTTTTGGCACATCTTACATTTAATCAGACAAAAAGGACCTTTAGATAGGTTTTGATGTAGAGTTTCATTTTTTCAACCAGCGCTTATCACACACTCTCATTTTGACTTCTTTCTGCAGAAGTTTCTTGAAAGTACTGCTATTAGCCATTTCAACAAGCCTTCGTTTTTTCTGATGTCTTATACAGCGATACCAACACCTGGTGAATAATCTGTGCTGGTTATAATGACCTGAAGAAAATATGTTAAAATTTGTTTCAAAAGAATTTTTAACAATAACATCAAGTATTTCTTTTTAGAAAATTCATCCCAAACAAGACACTAATGCCACTAAGACGGGAGGAGCTATTATTGAGAATGAAAGAGAATGAGAATAATTTAGAAGGAACCGGAAACCCAATCATAAATAAGAAGCAAGTGATAAAACTTTATTCCTTTTCAAAAGACCTGGGAGGCCTCTGAACTGGGCGACAGGCGAACCTATCTAATCCTACTGAAGCAAAAAGAACGAGGCAGGAAGCGAACTTCATAGCTCCAAGAACACAACTCTGAACAACGAAGTAAGTAAATTTCTTTTTTACAGACACAATCATCAGAACATTACTTAAATTAAACACTCTTTCAGCAATTATCCTTGAACATTCTCTTTGATAAATGTTTCCAATAAAATAAACATTTCTATCTCATTCTTTTGTTTGTCTGTTTCTTCAGACTACCTCAGCACAACACCGTCCCAACCTCAAATGCAATTAAAAACAACGGATGTGATGAGATGTGCTCTTTTGGCTTTCTGTGATAGAAATTAGCTAACCCCTCACACCGTATTTAAACATGGCAACCTGTTACTACATATAGGAATTCCTCCTGGGTTGGCGATAAATATCGTACTTTGTTTAACGTGTGGCGACGTAGTCTGCACGTCCGTTGTTCACTGCACGTGTGATGTCATCCAAGATCGGATGTGTCTGCATATACACCCAACAATGTTCACAGATTTGTCCCCTTAGACGTGATCGTATTCAACAAATAATAATGATAAATACTTTTTAATACACTGGTTGGGAAATAGCAACAATACAAATTCTCACTAAAGCGCCAATCTTTTTCTTGGGCTTCGATGGTTGACTACTATCACCCTAACTCATCATTGGTCCCTTCCTCACTGGCCGCTGGAGGGTGTTCACTGGCTGCTTATCTACATATTTAACGACTTTCTCCCTCTCTCTGCTTATATGGATACTGGCTGGGGTCCGAACCACACCCATCCGTCCCTCTGTGTTCCGCAATAAGGGACAACCCATTCGGCTTTTTTTATATCAACTTCTTCAAATACTACTTTTATGATTATCTAAAATCATTGACAAAATTTTATGTTTGCCAATTCAAAGGCGGACTGGAGACAGAAATCCTGAAAACTCTGATACTTAAATCGACTCACGGATGGCCTAGAGACGAATTTCCTTAAAAACTCAGATAATTTTACTTAAAATGAAAAGAATTTATCTACTTATATCCTAGGATGTTTGAAAATCGCATTATTACAAACGTTAAATGGCTTTATAATCGTTTAGCGTTAACTTCATTCAAAAAAAGATAATGATTGTATATCATATATACTAAGATTTTATCAATTTTGTTTACTGATAACTTTAATATAGAAAACTGAAAAATTAAGCACCTATTGATGTGATATATATGTTGTAAAGAAAATTAAAAAATCAGTCGATTCCGCCATCTTGTTATAACCTTTTCGGTATCTTCAGGGGATTTCGGTCAATTGAAACCTAACACTTTATTTATTTTCAAATAAATAATTTATGAACGTTGTATTTAAAAAAATAAATGAATAAGCGCACATGAGGTGTGGTAGAAGGTGAGGAGGAGGAGGGGAAATCAACTGTATTGAAAATATATCAAAATTAAAAAATATATATACAAATTCCAGTTCAAATAAATTGAAAAGGAACTTTTTAGTATGTATACAACAGGTCATAATTTCACATTAATCTATATAATATTCATAATTTTTCATAAAAATACAATAACATTTTCTAAATGCAAAAAAAAACCTTTTAAACCAGTTTCGGAAATTAAGATAGTTGTATCCATACTAAAAAGTTCATTTTCAGTTCATTTGAACGGAGATAAAAAGAATGAATGTATATTTCATTTAAACCATTGATACATTTACAATACGCTTTTTCCTCCTCCTTTTGGAATGTGTCCTTGGCCATCCCAATACGTCTATGGATCTCAGTGTTGCACTTACCGTCCTCTGTCAAGACGCCTCCCAGATATTTAAACATCCGTGTCTGCTTGATTCTACTGTTCCTAACTTTCAAATCGCATTTCGGGCTGCCGTATCTAAATTTCATTTTTGTTTCTATTTTCTCTAAAAAAATTTGTCATTGCTCACATGTTCTGCCTCTGATAATTTTCAGCATCTTTTTGTAGAACTTGTTCTAAAAAAAAGGTTTTCATTTGTGACGAGATTGTCCAACATTTATTGTCATATAAGAACAATGATATTCAGTAGTCTTTTTTTTTTTCTAAAGAAATTTTATGAAATTGACCATCTTTAATTATGTAGCAAACAATTATTGAAAAACAAACAGTAAACAATTTTCAACAAGCACTAAAAATAGTAAAAAACGAAAAAAATTCATCAAACATTTTTTTTCAGAAAGAAGAATGGACATCAAAATATTTATAAGTAGGTTTTTCACATCTTAATTTAATCAGACAAAACGAGCCTTTAGATAGGTTTTGATGTAAGTTTCATTTTTTTCAACCAGAAAAACTTTCGTTTTTGATTTCTTTCTGCGGAAGTTGCTGGAAAAATCATTATTTCAAAACCGTTCGTTTTTTTCTGATCTCTTATAAATAACGCCAACACTTGCGGAATAATTTGTGCTGTTTATGATAGCTGAAGAAAATATGTTAAAATTTGTTTCAAAAGAATATTTAACAATAGACATCAAGTATTTCTTTTTAAAAATTCATCCCAAGTAAGAAATAAAATGCCACTAAGACGCAAGGGGCAAAACATTGAGACTGAAAGAGAATGAGAAAATTCAGAAAAAACCGGAAACCCAATCGTAAATAAAAGCAAGGGATAAACCTTTATTCCTGTTCAAAAGACCTGGGAGGCCTCTGAACCGGGCGATAGACGAACCTATCTAGTCCTATTGAAGCAAAAGAACGAGGCAGGAAGCGAACTTCATCGCTCCCTAAACACAACTTTGAACAACGACGTAAGTAAATTTCTTTTTTTACAGACACAATCATCAGAACATTACTTAAATTAAACACTCTTTCAGCAATTATCCTTGAACATTCTCTTTGATAAATGTTTCCAATAAAATAAGCATTTCTGTCTCATTCTTTTGTTTGTCTGTCTCTTCAGACTAACTCAGCACAAGACCGTCTCAACCTCAAATGCAACTAAAAACAACAGATGTGATGAGATGGGCTCTTTTGGCTTTCTGTGATAGAAATTAGCTCACCCTCTCACACCCAGTATTTAAAGATAGCAACCTGTTGCTACATATAGGAATTCCTCCTGGGTTGGCGATAAATATCGTACTTTGTTTAACGTGTGATGACGTAGTCTGCACATCAGTTGTTCACTGCACATGTGATGTCATCGAAGGTCGGCTGTGTCTGCATATACACCCAACTAGCTATGTTCGCATATTTGTCTCCTTACACGTGATCGTATTCAACAACAAAAAAAAAAAAAACGATAAATACTTTTTAATACACTGGTTGGGAAATAGCAACAATACAAATTCTCACTAAAGCGCCAATCTTTTTCCTGGGCTTCGATGGTTGACTACTATCACCCTAACTCATCATTGGTCCCTTCCTCACTGGCCGCTGGAGGGTGTTCACTGGCTGCTTATCTACCTATTTAACGACTTTCTCCCTCTCTCTGCTTATATGGATACTGGCTGGGGTCCGAACCACACCCATCCGTCCCTCTGTGTTCCGCAATAAGGGACAACCCATTCGGCTTTTTGGGTGGTCAACTTCTTCAAAAGACTACTTTTATGATTATCTAAAATCATTGACAAAATTTTATGTTTGCCAATTCAAAGGCGGACTGGAGACAGAAATCCTGAAAACTCATCCATATATACTATATATGGCCTAGAGACGAATTTCCTAAAAAAAAAATCAGATAATTAAATGTACTAAAAAAGAAAAAAGATTTTATCTACTTATATCCTAAGGATGTTTGAGAAATCGTATTATTACAAATGTTAAATGGCTTTATAAGCATTTATGTAGTTTCATTCAAAAAGATATCTCATAATTGTATATTATATATACTAAGATTTTATCTAATTTTTTGTTTACTGATAGTAATATAAAAAACTGAAAAATTAAGCAACTATTTACGCGTTACATATGAAGTAAAGAAAATTAGGATCTCAGCCGATTCCGCCATCTTCGTTTTAACCTTTCGGTATAATCAGTGGATTTCGGTCAATTGATTTCCTAACACTTTATTTTTTAAAAATAAATAATTTATGAACGTTGTATTTAAAAAATAAATGAATAAGGTTACGACATTTATGGTAGAAGGTGAGGGGAGGAGGCGGAATCAACTGTATTGAAAATATATCAGTTGGAAAAATGAAATATAATACGTTCTTTTTATTCAGTTCAAATGAATTGAAAAAGGAACTTTTTTAGTATGTATAAAACGGGTCATAATTTCATAATAATCTATATAATGTTTTAATTCACATAATAAGCTACAATAACATTTCCAAATACAAAAAAAAACTTTTTAAACCAGAGATCGGAAATTATGATGAGTTGTATATGTACTAAAAAAGTTCATTTCAATTTGAATGGAGATAAAAGGAATGAATGTATATTTCATTTAATCCATCGGATACATTTTCAATACGCTTGATTTTCTCCTCCTCCCTTTCATCTACCACACTGGTCGTTTATTCAAGATATATATATATTTTTTAAAATACAGAATTCATAATTTTTTATTTTTAAATGAAAGCTTTAGGATTTCAATTGACGAACATCGACTGAAGATAAAAATGGTTGAAACCAGGTAGCGGAATCGGGTGATTTCTAATTTTCTATATTTAAAAGCTATGCATGTTATATTTTTATCTTTTTATATGTGTATTGGCCACTTTTTAATACTAGTGTTTCCGGGTCTAATTCAACTCTAACCATTAACTTTATCAATATATATATATATATATATATATATATATATATATATATATATATATATGAAATTGCTATGAAGAAATTGATTTTATTGACACCTTGATAATCACCTGTCATTTTAAGAATGACATGACACACCAAGAATATAAACCCATCGATCTCCAGTAGCTTAAGATATATTATTTACTAAGCGAAGCTTAGATGTGGTAGCAGCCTGAAAGTATGGAGCACCTAGTGAGGATCGTACTTACTATTCAGTAGTAATTGACATCTCGAGACAAGCTTGATAACCATTAAACCATATCTTCAGATATAGCACGAAACATTGGTACAAAAATCTCCTAGATCAGTGAGCTAAACAATGAGGAAACGGTAAATTTCCAACAAGGAAAATAAAAGACAAAATCGAAGTGAAATTCATAAATAATTTTTCCTCGGAAAGAAAAATGAAAGAAACAATTTCAAATAATTGCAAGGCCAGTTTTGGCAGTGATACGTTTTATGAAAAAATCGAAATATTATATTGATAGATTTTGTCAGAGATTTTCATTTTTCACCCAATACTTTTCGCAACCTTTCAAGTAGCTTTTGAATTCTGCCACGTTGTTTCTGAAGTATTTTCGACAACGAGGATCACACATGGAGAATAAGTTCACCGTTAGATCAGCATCTGAAGAAAACATATAAGACATTGTTTAAAAACATTTAACTATGAACATGAAGCATTAAATATCTGTCTACGTTTTTACGTCTGGGAAGAAATTTTTTTATTGGAAAGAAAATTTGAAGTTTTGTTATACTCTCTGTTCCGTCATGGTAACAACGAAAAAAAAAGGCAAGGAAATTAATATTGAAAAGTAAAGAAGGAAAAACCGCTCGATGTTTGTTAAGATTTGAAGAAAAAACTTTATTTTTGTACTTCACATTAAAAATCACATTTATAAATTTCTCAGCTTATTTATAGTTATATTGGATATTGAAACCATTTTAGATACTCCTTAGTCTTTAAAATATCCCAAGTAGAAATAAAAGGGACGTGGAAGGACACAAAACACAGCACTCCAAGGACGCAAATGCATGACTTGAATAAAACACATTTCTCACACTTTCACAAACCGACAGAAGTTCAAACATTAATTTCTTCCATTTTACAACGACTATCAAAAAAACATTCCTTGAATTGACAAGCTCTTTCAGGAACTATTCTAGAATATTCTCCTGTTATACCGGAACATACATATTCTATTGTAAATAGACTCTCCCACAGATAAAAAGTAGTAGTAGCAGTTGCCAGTGGGCTCAGTGAGTTAGTCAGTCAGTCCATGTCGGGCATTAAAGTATGAGCCACCACAACTAGATTGCTGTGTCATTAACTTATTTCAAGTTCCTAACGTTTTGTACATCGAACCTAATTTAGGACCGACTTAGTGAAATACAAGCCTCCACTATGAAAACTACTCTACAACATCTCCATACTAAAAGTTCCCGATAGAATAAAGATTTCTATCTCATTTTGTTTATTCTTTTTTTTTGTCTATTTCTTCAAACCAACTCAGGACAAGTCCGTCTCAACCTCAAATGCAACTAAAAGCAATAAATGTGGTGAGTGGTCCTTTTTAGATTTCTGTGGAAAGAATTACTTAATCCTCTCATACCACTTATTTAAAGACGGCAACCTGTTGCTACATATAGGAACTTCTCTTGCGTTGTTTATTGATAGTAATGTAGAAGATTGAAAAAATTAACGTTCAAAGTAATTTATCGAGTCTAGAAAAATCCTCAACAGAATTGACGTTTCGTCACACTGGGGACTCCTCACCAGCGTGCATCATTTATCAAGAATCGTTATGATACAAGGCAAGCGTTTTACCACTGGACCAACGGACCTCGGTGACGAAGAAGAAACTAACTAGGCTTAATATAGCGCTGCTACTCACTAAATTTCGGCGGTGAGACTCATCCAAGTATATATAACCCAAACGGAGCAACGTCTTCTTTTTATCAAGCCGCTTCCTCCAGAGCATTAGAAGCCGGAACAAGTATTTTTATATAAGTTAGAAATTTTAGGAGGATTTGAATAACCATATATATATATATATATATATATATATATATATATATATATATATATGTATGTATGTATGTATGTATTGTGTGTATATATTTTCATATTTAGATTAAATATTAGAATGTATTCAAATGCAAAAAATTAAAGGTTTATGCAGTTCATGAAGAAGTTATTAATTATCAAACAAGTTAAAAGTGGTTCTCTTTCTTGTTAGATAATTCTCACTGATTGAAAGGTTGTCTGGTCGCATTTAACAACCTTCCAGGATGGCAGTTCATGAGATCGAATGAGAGCATTTGTGGCCAGACTCTTGCACTTTCCTTTTCTAAAGAATAACTTTTTCGAATTTAGATTGGCATTTTTAGTGTGAAGGTTGCAAGTTATTATTCGGGTTGATAGAGATGAACTCAAGATATTATTTGAAAATAATTAACGTTATTCAACACACTGACTTAAAATATACAGACCAAAAGGACCATATATATATATATTGCTACACTAGGTCATGAATATTTGTCGGGCTTATTACAATCTTTAACAAAATATACTACAGGCATAACTTAAATCCTAAAATGATTCCCTTTTACTCTATGTAAAATATATAATTTTTTTAAATCTCTAACCAGATATTTTTTTTTTTATAATTTGTGTATCTATCTCAAGTGTGTTTGCTTATATGTGTATGCTTTAGTTTGTTTATGCATTTCTTTGTCTGTGAATTTTACGTATATGATCAGTACTGCTGAATGATATATTTCCTCAAAACTACACCAGTCAGACTCCACACCCCAACCCTACATTAGATGAGTTTGGGCTTTTTGAATTTTCGCCAATTTTAGGCCGGGAAAAATTTAATTTGCTCTTTTTCAATTGATACATTGTGCTAAAACACCTTCTACTGCACGAAATAAATTAATTAAAATGGATATTTGAAAAAAAAAATAAGTTGAAATAAAAAAGTGTTCTTTGAAAAACTGGACATATGAAATCATTAGAGATTTGTAAAATATTATTTATAAAATTAAAGCAAGAAATTCATTGCCTATTAAATGTCTCCAGCTCATATAGTACTCAGATCCACGTAGCCCGACGAGCCTCGTTAAATTTATTTCATTCTCTTTTTACTTACTTTCTTTCTTTGTTTTTTCTTTCTTTCTTCTTTCTTAGTTTTTTATTATGAACAATATCAACGAAATGTATTCGCTCAATTTTTTGAGGTACGGAGTTAAAACAATTAATTTTGGACCCAGCTGAAGTCAAGAATGAAAACGACCCACTATGAAAAGTTTTTGTTGCTTTGAAAGAGATATACTTAATGTTGACTCACTCGGGCTAAACCTGATAAGCCCGACCGCCGGAGTCGCCACTGTTATATATATATATATATATATATATATATATATATATATATACACTATTTTTAAGGGAATTTAGAAGTCCTATTTCTTCGAGCCATGTTTCTCTGTTGTCTATTTTGATTCTTTTGTTTTCATCTTGTCCATTTCAGGATTATCTTCCATTTCCATATTCAGAATTTCATGTCGTTTTATGTATCGTTAAAATCTTATTCTTTCGTTTCCTTTTTCAGATTTGGAGTCAGACTAAAACATAAAAAACAGTTGCAAGTTTATTGTGAAGCTACTGTAAATTAACGAAAATTTTAAATGGTTTACGAAATTTCTTGTTGGAGAATTTTTATTGTATGATGTTTCCCATTCGAGTAAATAACGATAAAACGAAGAATTTGAGAGAGTTTAAAGTTACTGCGACACATTTTCAACACACAGACCCAAAATATATACAATTCAAGAATTGAAAAATTTTCTGATCAACTGGGCAATGCTTATCGTTTTGATGTGCGATTTCCACATACATTATAAAATTAATAAACAAAATTAAAACAAGGCCATATTTAAATATTCCTTTTTCGAAACAAATTGTGAGGGACGATGAAAAGTAGATCTTGGCAACAACATGGAATAAAAAATATCTTTGGAGAAGTGAATACCAATGAATGGACTTTATTAAAAAATATATATCCTACTTTGTACGTGACATTATTTTAGGTGAATCTTTTGTTATGTGTTTCTTCCGGAGAACCAAATGAATGACTCAGAAAAGTACTGGTTCCATTTTGACGCAGAGAATGAAGCAATCGACAAAAAGTTCCTGGAATTAATGAAAAGAAAAAAATGCCATATTCTATGAGGACAGTATGTTTCTTTAGGAATTAGGCGAAAAATTTTCCACATTAGAGAATTTTTTTTAATCGTTCACCGCTTTTGTCAAATATTGCTTTTTGTTATCACATTTATTCTGGTTTTTAGGAAAAATCCTTTGACCATTTAGTATTCATTTTTCTAATAGATTCTCTCGTGCACACATACTTATATCTATAATTTATATGTGCTCTTTTTTAGTAATTTCGCTTTCTACGGTTTCGTACTTCAGGCAACACCCAAAATAAACAATTAAATTTAATGAAGAATTGTTTCATATATAGATAAATAGATAGATCGACTGAGAAAGCAAGAAAAGAGATAGATAGATAGATAGATAGATAGATAGATAATGAACATCTTGAGATAGATAGATAGATAGATAGATATGTGGCACTATTAAGAAGGCGCTGGTAAATTGGAAAAATAGATTTCAAAATAAACTGGAAACAAGAAACAAAAAACGATGTTTTTCGATAGACTGAAAATATACGGATAACAAGAAAAAAAACTATTTTTTCGATAGACTGAAAGTATACTGATAATAAATTTTGGAGGAATGAGGGAAGAAGATGTTTGTTTTCTTTTCCCTCCCCACCTCGGCGTTCGGATGTCGACGATGACTAGCGTAGAAGCCATATGTTTATAGTCAATTTAATCTTAAGTGATGGTATTTTCTTAAGTGCCCACTCGACCCGCGCAGAGAATAGCTTACATTTTAACGACTTCAAGTACCCACGACAGCTAAAACGAGTCTTTAGCCAAAATTCGGTCAGTTGATAAAGACTTGGATCTTAAAAGACGGAAATGAAATCGTGGTTATATTTTTTGTGTTCGTCTGCCTAAGACGCGATTAAATTTATTAAAACAAAGGAAGTGTCTTTTTGTGTCACTTGTTGACCAAAGAGCTGGAGATGTGAAGGCAACAGATGACAAAATCCAGATGTAAACGACCACCAGAGGCATGATTAGAATTCCCCGCTGATGGAAAAACGGGTGATAATTGAATTTAGCCATTTGGTCTAGAACACGTCTAGCCTCTGAGAACAGGCTTGATCGGGAGAGAGATGGAGGCACAGGTAGAATTTCACGGAAGACGGAGAGAGAGAGAGAGAGAGAGAGAGAGAGAGAGAGAGAGAGGAATCGCCTGCACCCTTCGGGCGGTGATAGTGAG
>CAHIKZ030005039.1:1577500-1587500 GCA_903632075.3 Acanthosepion pharaonis | reverse complement strand
AGCACTGTGTGGTCGCCTTCTGGAGGTGTGACCCTGACCTTGGCCTTTTCCAGCCAATTTCTAAAATCACCGCCTTTGAATCAGACCTGGCCTACATACTGTAGTCCAGATCCCAGTATCACCCTTCACATCAGTGCAGACAAGTTATTTGTTTTGGTCATCTGAAATGAATAAATTCTGAAATCTAAGTGAATTAAATTTGTTTTGTGTTGGTCAAAATCAATTATAAATATATTTGAAAACTTGGATTTGTGCCACTTTATGTTTTCTACTTCTTAATAAGATGAATGTTTTTATCATGTTCCTATTCATATGTTTTTAACTTTAAAGTTGACAGACAACATTAATTATTAATAATATGTAATGTTTAAGATTTGCCTGCGGTATATTACAGCTTCCTTGAAGTACTTTTTTCTCAAACATATTTTAATTCATCTTATATGGGCTTCAGATATGGCAGGCTGAGTGATTTTGCTAAGACCTGTTTAAATTTATTAGTCATCCATGTAAAGAAATGAAAATATACCATTTGCAATAAAATTTTCATAAGATAGTTCATATGAATTTAATTTAATGGTTCAAAGAATGCCAAGCAGAATGGTTGGCCTTCATGCACATTCACCTCATCAAATCTGGCCCTCTTTGACCACTGGTTTAATGCAATTTTTGCTATAATTTTTGTTTCGAATTGACAGATAACTGTCATGATATCTTACCGCCAGTCACTGATACTGAATTTTGGCCGACAGAGACATCAAATGTCGGGAAATGAGATTAGAAGAAGTTATTTCAGAATCTGTCCATAGTGCTAACTTTTATAACGATTTATTTCGGAAATTTTATGTTACTAAATTTATTAGGAAAATATTTGGGAAAGTGCTCTGTATCGAATCAGTACATACCAGAGAATTTGCCAAGGAGCTTCCAAATTCTGAGTGGATCCGTAGACTTGTTCTCAAACTTGTCCCATTCCCCTAAATTCATCCCCTAGAATACATTGAACTAGCAATAGAATAGTGATGGGCTTGCAATGGTGCAGAGTGTAGAATAAGACTCCGCTCACAGGACTGTAAATGCCCTAGCCGTAAAGGTCTGAATTGGTGGAACTGAAGAATGGAGTTCATCTAAATATTTACCGTGGAATGTTTTTTGTACGATAACAATATATAACTTGGAAATAAATTTGGGAATAATCGAAATTAATTGCTAAATCTAGCGAAAGTCACCCATGAAATAAAAATAGTTGTCGGGAAGTAAGGACCTACGTACAAGGAATTGTCTTTAAATTAAGTGGAGGTAGAAGAACTTTTAAAAGGTAAGCTTTAAATATTAATACAATACTTAAATGCAGGGATCAATTTTGAGTTCTTCTGTAGTTTATTGGTGCCTATCGCATCTACTGTCCCTATCTATTGTGAAAGCCCAATCAAGATCCCTCTGCAGGAGCTAGCTTAAATGCCACAGATCTTCTTTTATCTCTATGCGGGTATTTAGTACTAAATTTAGTATTTAGTGATGGAAACATTAACAAAAAGCAGAAGAATCTAAAGTAAATCGGCTAGATTACATAGCGCAAAACATATTGAATTATGGAAAAAAAAATAATTTAAAATTCTCAGGGTACCTACCCGCTTTCTATCGTGTGTATGTGTAGCCGTATCAACTTAAACTTAATTTAGTCCGATTAATTCCTAAAGAACAAAAGACGAATATTACCATGGAATCGTTAGATTCTGCTGAGTCTTCTGAGCTTGATGGAAATATCGAATTGATCAACAGAGTTGTTCTTATCCACTGTTCTTTGTTATGGATAAGGACAGATCTTCTAGAGTTCATAATAATGTCATGTTCCTCGTTGAAGTTCTGACCTTATGCCCCACTCTTAGGAAAACAGGTAACCATTTGTTTTTAAATTCCCTAAAAATTCAATTTATAACCAGTTACCTGCCATCGCTTTGAGGAGGTACAATTATAGTATTGAAACATGAAAGCTTTTTATTGGCGATTTAAAATGTTTTTTATTATAATCTGTTATAATAATAATATAATAATAATATTTTGCTCTACTTTGTATTGAGCACTTTTTGGAAAGTAAATACTACGAACTGTGGATTTTATTCCATTTGTTCCTAATCTCATTTTGATATATATATATATATATATATATATATATATATATATATAATCAATGTATATATATATATATATATATATATATATATATAAAATAATGATTAATATGGTAATCCGTATGAAATTTCCAGGAAGATGTAGATCCAGGGAGAGCTCTATGTCAAAAGAAAGAGCAAACTTTTTTAAAATGAATATCAAACGTTTAAATCCATAGGTAATAATTTTATTTCATGAGAGTCTAAAAAGCAGCTCTCAATCTTACAAACAAAATCACCTTCATTGATCACGGTGATTTTATTTGTAGGTCTTGAACATTGAGAGATGCTATTTTTGAGCTTTCATGAAATAAAAATTTATTACCTATGGATTTTAAGTGTTTGATATTATTTAATTAATTAATTAATAATAATAATAATTATTATTATTATTAATAATAATAATATAAAAAACAGTAAATACTAATAATTGCTGTCTTGCCTTTGGGATTAGCAACACAAAGGCCTCTTTTTTATGTTCTGTCAAAAATAGATAGCATTACGTGTTTTTTAAAAAATATTATTATTTATTGTATTTAAAATACAATTGCGGTACAAGGCCAAAATGGGGAGGGGTTGAGGCTGGTCATCACTAACTATCTTATACCTAGCTAATCTGATTCACGACCCATTCACACATTACAATTTCCACATTCACCATTAGAACTCGTCCGTCACCATTCAACCCTTCATAATACCGTATCCTCTCAAGGATGAACCTACAAAACGCGCCCCATACCATAAAATTCAAATGATTATAAAATATATACTTAAAAATTTATGGATGAATAGAATGAGAGAGGAGGGAATGAACCCAAAACAAACTAGATATAAACACAAAGTAAACTAAACATAACTGATGTTAGTAGTTGGACAAAATCAAGAGGCACTCTCGCTAAGGGAGTGGGAAAGGAGAAAAATATACGGTCATGGGAAATAAAAAGCTGACCCAGTCGAGATAAAAAGGAGCCGAAACAAACTGGGGAGGTTGGGAATCTCAACTTGGATCATAACCAAAGAGGCAGCCGGGAACAGGCAAGGAACAACACTTACTCACATTAACTAGGTACACTAAAGCTTGTCTAACCTAACCAAGGGGAGGGCTCCACAGGAAACCACACCAATGTGACGTAAGTTGACCTAGAAGAGAAAATCAAGGCTAGCCCCGTTCAAACGAACCAAGCTCGCCTTTTTCACCCACCTTTTGCTGAAGACTGTCGAATGCAAGCGTTTTCTATCAGTTCTAATCTTCATCTTGAGCTGATGTTCAAAGAATCGGATTAGATCCTGATGAGAAAGACGGTTGCCTCGCAAAACTTCCTCCATTCGCGCCGTCCAAATCACTTCGGGCCGTGGCCAGCAGCATCAGAAACACCATTCGTTTCACCCCAGAATAACGAGGCGACACATTGTCACACGGGTTTGCACAATCAATGAGCACGAGCTTTTCGGGAGCGAGACGAGCCGTCAGCTCGCCGACATGGTCCCATAAGTGGCGGATCCGGGGACAATGGTAGAAGGCGTGTGAAGCCGATTCCTCTAAACCAAGGCCACACCTTTCATAGTCTGGCAAATTCGCCAAGCCCCATATGAAGACCTTGTCATTGAAAGGCAGCTAATTTCGAGCCAATCGCCAGGTAAGCGAAAAATCAGAGTTACTGAGATAATCCGCCGCTGGCGTCCAAGACCAGAAAGAGCGAAACTCCTCATCCGACAAGTCCAGCTGCTCACGTAGAGAATCCTTCGCGACCCCCTCCACTAAATGACGATAGAAGACCTTCCTAGGCTGGGAAAGGTCACTGGACCGAAGAACAGCCAACAAGGCCGACAGACACTCGCGAAGGAAATCCGATTGATCCCGGGGTTTACGATGGCGCTCAACCTGCGAGATGGGGGTGGGGTGGGGTGGTGGTTAAGACTGATAGCAAGGAAAGAGAACGCATCCCCAACAATCTATCTATAATCGAATCTTTTGTCAATGCGCGGGAATAGGAAAGCCAACCTCCCAGCCCAGCATGACACGGACGTTGTGCACAGACTCGTCTGTCGACCTGATGCCCGCGTCCCCTCCATAAAATGGAGAATAGCGAGCGCTCGAGCGGCTTCCTATGGTCTTTACAGAGCAGACGCACGGACAAACGATAAACAATCGGAAAAATGTAAGTGGTTTTGCCTCCATCCTGCCCTTCACGGACAACCTCTGTCGATGCCAAGTCTGACGGGTCACGTCGACTTTTGCTCTTACTTTAGACCAATTCTTCTCCAGCTGGAGGTCGGGTTCAAACGACACTCCAAGAATGCAGACAGGACATTCCGTCCAACCGAAGGGCCCCGGAAGATCGAACCCCTTCCAGGCACCTAACCGCAAGCCGGACGACTTGTTGCGGTTAACCATGGCCCCTGTCACTTTTTCGTACCGATCCAGCGCCTTCAGTACCACCTCAATGTCGCTGCGGGACGACACGAATGTAACGATCGGAACCTCGACGGATCTCTTCCTTGCTCAAACTTTCGGTGAAAACTGTTATTTTTATTTCATGGGTGACTTTCGCTGGATTTCGCAATTAATTTCGATTATTCCCAAATTTATTTCCCAGTTATAAAAATTGTTACCGTACAAAAAATTCGTCGCAAAAAATTACGTACAAAAAATTGCCGAAAACAATTTCAGTAATGTGACATAGAAAGAGAGAGACCCCCCACCCCGAGGTGGATTTAGTAATCTACAGTGCTAAAGAATTAGGATGAAGGTGCTAATTATTTGGATAGAAGGGATTCCGGAGTAATTCCAGAAATAAGTTAATTTTTTTTCTCTCTCTTGTTTTTTTTCTCTTAATAATTGTTTCTGGGGTTTGAGTTATTAGTTAATTAAATGTAATAATTCCAGAGTGATTAAGAGACGGATTCGTTAAAGTAAAGTTTGTGATAAATGGCGAATTGAACTTTTGAGTGGTCTGAATGGCGGGATTCAACCAGACGGGATAAGTGGTTTTGGCAAAACTTAAGTAGACGTTGTCTGCGGAAGACCCAGCAGGAGGTCCGAATCCGATTTTAGTATCTCTTGAAAACTGGGTTCCCGCTGAGTTTCGGGGACCAGAAAAGCTTGCATGGTGGTCAAAGGCGATTTGCATATTAAAATTCAGGGGCGGTGACTAAAGATGGTTTAGCTCCACCTCTCTCTATATAAGCTGCCCACACGCTTGAGTTAGTCAGATCGCAGAACCGGGGAAGAGACGGCTTGTTGGAATTTGCTGGTCCGGTTGGTTGGTTGCCACGCGCCCAAGAGGTCCGATCTGAACCCAGAAACAGAAACAGACCCTGTATGAAACCAGTTAATGTTGCCAACAAAGCTGAGAAACGAAACTGCTATAATTAGACGCTCAGACGAAGATCCCCGAATTACTTCCCTTAGATCAGCCGAAATTGTTTAGGCAGAAATTTTCCTACTCTCTCTCTGTCACTTCCGACCCCAAACGAGTGAATCTCGTTACGACATTTTGTACTCGTTTAAATTCCTCTGTAGTGACATAAAAACAGTGGCCTAAAAAGGGCTGTTTGTACAGGAACCGAAAGAGTTGCTTATTTTTTTCTTTTTCATGTTTTTGCGGCTACGACAAGAAACTTTTTTTTTGCATGAATAATGATTTCCTTTCAGCGTAATCTCCCAGCCATTTCCTCCCCTTCCCACGGGACCGTTCTGGGGAGACCGATAGACTGCTGTTCGGTTCAAGAATTCACAACGTGGCGAATAGTGGTGGTTCCTTCAGTTCACCGTGGGTGGTGGGATTGGGTGGATTCCTTTTTCGGTCAGAACTACCGGGGTGACAGGACATAGCTGCAAGAGGTAGGGTTTATTACGTTAGAGGAATGAAAACTTAAGAATTCAAAATTTCAGGATTGTGAGTCCGGGTCCGGTTTGGAATATTTTTAATTTGCTCGCAATGTCGGCCTGATTCCGAAATTATATGATATGTTGGGCTACGGCCTCTATGACATTACTCGTCCTCAACCATCTCCTTAATCTCGTGATGACTCCAAGCTGCTTCATCTGGCGGGCTAGTTGGTTGGTGTTAACATGGCACGGAAGGACTCCTCAGATAAAGTACAACGGCCACATATTCGTGACCAAGGCGAACTACCTAGTCTTTGGTCCAACCTGGAGGTGGATGGGCTCCGTCTAGTTAAACACCAAGACACGCCACATGATGAGCACACCAAGAAACCATTCGACGAGATCAAGGCTCTGGTACACGACCGCAACAGATGGAAGAGACTGTTGGACAGATCAGGACGTCAGCGGCCCAACGACTCTTTCCGGGTTTAAGGGCGAAAACCAAAGCCGTATATAGTACAAGGCAAGGCTGCTTCCAAAATCAACATTTGAATTCGAGATTTTTACCTAGATTAATTACAGAAGGGTGTCTTCCAAGGGCCAAGAAAATTAATATTTACACTATTTACATTCTTCAGACTGTTGTCCCCATCTTTACTGTCACATTCACGATGTTTCGGCTGATGTACTGTCCGCTCTTCTTCGGGTAATATTTACTGGGACTTGGAACCGAACCCTTTATATAGTCAAGGGGGTGGGGTGGGTAGATGGTTCTAATTCCACATGTCATGCCTTTGGATATCTCAGTTTTTAGTTACTTAGTCTTGATATCTCCAAAAGATTTCTATTCCCCGCTGAGGACAGAGACTGAATTGGGAATTGATACATGGCCCAGCGGATAAAAGCTTTGGTTGATTGGTCTAAAAAGTGACTTGATTCAAAGAGTTATAAGTTCAATCCCTGGCCTCAACGGAGAAGACAAAAACTTGGAGTTATCAAGGTGAATTAACTAAAACTGAGATATCCCCCCAAAAATAGGCATGGCGCGTGGAATTAGAATAATCTACCCACATCCACCTCGTGGGCTACATAAAGAATTCTGTTCGAAATCCCAACAAATATCACCCGAAGAAGGCCGTATCGTACAATGGCCGAAACGTCGTAAATGTGACACTAAAGATGGGGACAACAGTCTGAACAATGTAAATATCAATTTTCTTACCCCTTGGGAGACTGCCCTTCTGTTGCTAATTTTTCAAAATCCCAACAAATATCACCGAAGCGTAAATCGGTCCAAAAGTCTGGAGTTTTTGTGCTATAGTTTACTTGTCAGGTCAACGAATGGCAGTAAACAGACAGCTCTGAAGCGGATTTTCTGCAACAATTGATTTTGCCAGCCAACTCACTTAATTTTAGCCCAACTAATGAATACGAGTACTCGGATGAAAGACCTCCATTTGTAAGGTTGTCAGACCACATCACATCACCCAGAACGCGAGAAGTTTAATTCATGAAAAATTTAGATTCTCTTAACACCTTTGATTATATAAAAAACACGAAAGCACATATTCATTATATCACTTATGTACAAATTCAGTTTCAATAAAAATCTCTCTACTCGGTATCCTCATAAATAACCAGATCTTAATCATTTCAAAAAACATGCCATACAAAAACCCTAAAAAACAGGAAAAAAAAAATCCATAAAAAAATAAACAAACAAAAAAGCAACCTTTCTTTTTAACTATCAAAGTGAATCCCCCACTACCGATACAAGATATTAATCATAAAAAACCCTTACCAACCGTGCTAAATTAATTTATTCTTCTACATTACGGCAATATTCTTTAAAAATATCCGATATTAAACAAACATTTCGTAATAATGACTCCCGATCATATAGTTGGTTAGCAAGTAAAATTATTTGATCATTACTAGGAATATCGATCCATATTGGGTACATTATACAAAATTCGACATTGACATAACAAAGATTGATATGTCGTTACATCAGTCCTTTAATACTTTATTTCTTTAGCTTGCAAAAAAAGAAAAAAAGAAGTACAACCAATATTATCTCCTGCTTTGTTATCTATAAAAGAGGACGCACTTATCGATACAAGATGGCAGCCAGGAACAAACCTTATCAACTGTAGTAAACTGGTCTCTGCCGCTACAAAATTATTCTGCAAAGAATTATCCAATATTAAATAATACAATATTAAAGAAACACTTAGTAATAATGGCTTTTCTAATTACAACTTTATTATTTCTTAATAATAATTATCAAAACTTGATAAGCTCAAAATGTGAAAAACACACAAATATTAATTCAAATCTCGTTAACTATCCAAACGAATGCCTTTATCTATACAAGATGGCAGTCATAAAAACAACCATGTTAAATTAATCTTTTTATCTACATCTACAGAGAAATATCCAACATTAAACAAACAGGTAATAATGGCTTTTCCAATTACATCGTCGATGAACAAATACAATTATTTTTACGGACAAGTAATCAAAACGACATACATCATAAACCCGATTTAAATCACAACAAAAATTACTATTAAGTCATTTTTATTGCAACCAGATGCACATCAGTTGCATAAAAGAGGAAAAAGCGATTTAAAAATCCATAGATACATAACTCCAGTAGGTAGTAAAAGGAAAGGATATATATATATCATATGATTCAGGACGTAAATCTAATGCAGAGGATTCCGAAATTAGTACACAGTCCATATATTATCGTCTTAATAATTTATTTTCCTTGTCAATCAGAACAGCTTTCTTTAAGTTGACCTTAAGATCAAACGTAAACGAACAATAAGTTTAACGAATGGTTTTTAAAAGATCCCTCTTACATTAATATAATGTTTTATTTAAATTTATAGATGTCTCACTGTCATGATGCCTACCTAGACCGACGGAATGAACTCTTCCGAACGATGTATATATTACGCCTCTCAAGAGAGACGAACGGATTTGGTATTGGGATTGGGACGGTATTGAATCGAGTCGAGCTGATAGCAGTCACGCCAAACCAGTCGGACAGTCTTACTAGCACTTTTACTTGTATTATTTCTTGTGTGATATATTCTTTGTTATTTCTACTGTTGTGTTTCGTGTTGTTGTTCCATGGTCCTAACCTTGGACCATATCACTCACTAAGGTAGAAGAAGAATACACATTTTAAAAGTTATTCATATTAAGTGCACAGTACTTCAATGAGCAATTGATTTGTTTGAATGACACGGTTGGGAGAGAAAAATATGTCTTTGCAAGGACGTTGAGAGTTGAATTTACCTCGTCGTAAAGTTGCAGTTTTCCCCAGAGCAATGGTTCGTAAAGCTGTTGCCATATATAGACTGGAGCTAGTCAGTCTTCATTTTCCAGCCTTCACTTTCCAGTCTCGATAGAGTTCAGAAACATGTCCGCGTCTTTGTGGGGTTGAATTATTTTCAATCCTACAACTCCTTTCCCACAGACGAAATGTTGCAGGCTTCATACTGTTCTGTTGCTGTTTCCATGGAAAACGTCCAGACGAACAACATTCCTTAGTTCCATCAGTTCAGCCTTCATAATTAAGACTCGCCATGCTATGCACATTGTAGCAAACCACCGTCGTCACCTTCGTATTCCATTGGTGATTCCCCGCGAATCGACTTCCAAGAAGATCACTATAATCCTGCTCGAGTGTAGAGTTTACTGTTATCTTCCCCATATACCCCCATAAAGTGTCCCTCTTACTTTGTAACTCTCAGACTCAAGCGCCTCTCGGACCTTGTACAAGCTAAACATCATTGTAAAAAATAGTATCTAATCCCCACGTGGATATTCGAAGGTGCCTCACTTGTAAGCCAGAAAGTTAAGTTTAGCAGAGAACTACGTGTAATGATGAAAATGAACGTTAAATGATTAGTTATCTCCCTTGTCTTTTTAGCTTACAATAATTAGTTATCTCCCTTGCCTTTTCATTTCATCGCTTATCAAT